>OY759163.1:7527010-7567010 GCA_963662125.1 Diplazon laetatorius | reverse complement strand
AATGCATACAAGTATTCACTTCCATCGTGTGTGATTCCCACACACTCAATTTTTTTTTGTTGCTTCCCGGTAATCTTGAATGGTACTGGCTGGTGTTAGCACCTTAGTCGAGAGAGACGAATGTGTTATTGCATTCGCGTCACCAGATGCATTGCTGTGGCTTGTCAACATTGGCTTCAGTAGTGGAAACGAATTCTGATTCCCCTGAAGTAAGTAGCAAGATTTACCACCTGCCGTTATAAACCGCCCACAGCAATTGCAAATGGCTTATGGTCGACATTGACTGGGATTATTCAATTGTTGTTTCTCGCTGGTAAAACGCGGAACTGATTATTTGAGTTTTCAACGTTTCGTCGAGGTTGCATCGATCTGGACAGTCCTCTGCCGCCGAAGTAGGGGGCGAGGTTGTTGACGATACTGCTCAGCTTCTTAGTCTTGGCTCTAACAGCGAGGATTTTAAGTACGGCCTCCGAAAGCACTTTCTTCTCTGTGGACCCCCGTAACATATGACATCCGTTTCGACATCATCTTCGGAAAATTTTCACGATCCTCTTCTTGCTTGGTTTTCATGCGGAGTCGGTGTTTTCTGAAGTTGACATCGTGGGAACGATCAATTGGTCCTCAGACTTCGTCGAGGTATTTTCAGGTCCGTGACGTAATATTTTCCGACGATTTTATCGTTTTCGTCCGCAAGTTCGACAATCATCGGTCCATATGTTCTTTTGACGAACGCTGGGCCTATATAACGATGACCTAGCTTAGCAGAATAACCTTCGGATTTTTTACTAAGTTTTTTATTCGGATAATAAACTTCGGTACCTATTTGAATTTTAACTTGATGAACCTTTTCAGAATTGATCTTAGCTAGACGTTTGGCTGACAAGGAAAGGTCCCGAGGTGTCCCCCTCCGATTTTGATGAAACTTGGCACGATTGTAGAACTGGTCAAAACATTCGACACGTATTTTTTTTTATCGGCGGAGTCCCATATTTAAGGGGTGAAAACCACCCCTGAAAATTAAGTGTTTTTTCGTTTTTCGATTGTAACTCGTAAACGGCGTGAGATAGCAGAAAAGTTTAAATGGCAAAGTTATTGCATTTGACACGGACTATACATTGGTGGTAAGAACGATGAACAAATTTAAACAATTGAAGATTATTTATGCAAAAAATCTGTTTTTCCAAATATATCCGCGAGGATCTTACTTCGATCAAAATGTCACTCCGTCGATGTATACAAGATGGGAAAATAAAGTTGACGTGTTTTCGGTTTCATTCATATCTCGCAGTTGAGGGGGTAGAAACCACCCCTGACCTCCTCCCCCAAGGTGTCCCTCCCCGATTTCGATGAAACTTTGCACAATCATAGACCCTGTCTCAAGATTTTACACGTATTTTTTTTTATCGGCGGAGTCTCACATTTGAGGGGTGACAACCAGCCCCTAAAATTGAGCGTTTTTTTGTTGATCGATTGTAACTGGTAAGCGGGGTTAGATAGAAACAGAATTTGAAGTGCAAAGTTATTGCATTTTACGTAGACTATCCATTCGTGATAAAAACAATGAATAAATTTGAACAATTGACCATCAGTTGTTGAACATTTTTTTTAAATTATCTACGACGGTCTCACTTCGATCTTAATGTCGCTTTGTTAATGATGGAAGAATAGAGTTGACGCGTTTTTTGTCTCATTCATATCTCGCACGTAATGGGGTGGAAACCACCCCCTTACCTATTTGACGGTATTGTCGCATAGTTGGTGATTCCATTTACAATATTTGGCTCATTCCGGGTCCGTAACGGATGTTACATTACAATTGAACATTCAGAAAAACAATTTATTCTCTCGTGACCAAATACAGTTCTAGAGACCGCAACTCATTCGTTTCTTTACTGTGATTCGTGAATTGGACGAAACAGAACGAAAGTTTTGGTCAGAGCTAACGACCCGGTGAAACATGGTCCATCAAGATTATAGAAGGTCCAGAAACACATAATCTTTCGTTTCAGGTCACACAGATTTTTGGCTTTGGCGATATCTGACATCGATTGTAGACAGATTCACTCATCCTTGAACTTTATTTTAAAAATTACAAATATGAAAGGTGAACGAATATATTATTTCCGTAGAATAATATATTTGTTCCAATTCACGAATCACAGTAAAGAAACAAATAAGTTGCGATCTTCAGAACAAATCTTTGGTCACGTGAGAATAAATTGTTTTTCTAAATGTTCAATTGTAATGAACATCCGTTACGGACCCGAAATGAGCCAAATATTGTAAATAGAATCACCGACTATGCGACAATACCGTCAAATAGGTAAGGGGTGGTTTCCACCCCATTACGTGCGAGATATGAATGAGACAAAAAACGCGTCAACTCTATTCTTCCATCATTAACAAAGCGACATTAAGATCGAAGTGAGACCGTCGTAGATAATTTTAAAAAAATGTTCAACAACTGATGGTCAATTGGTTAAATTTATTCATTGTTTTTATCACGAATGGATAGTCCACGTAAAATGCAATAACTTTGCACTTCAAATTCTGTTTCTATCTAACCCCGCTTACCAGTTACAATCGATTAACAAAAAAACGCTCAATTTTAGGGGCTGGTTGTCACCCCTCAAATGTGAGACTCCGCCGATAAAAAAAAATACGTGTAAAATGTTTAGACAGGGTCTATGATCGTGCAAAGTTTCATCGAAATCGGGGAGGGACACCTTGGGGGAGGAGGTCAGGGGTAGTTTCTACCCCCTCAACTGCGAGATATGAATGTAACCGAAAACACGTCAACTTTATTTTCCCATCTTGTATACATCGACGGAGTGACATTTTGATCAAAGTAAGACCCTCGCGGATATATTTGAAAAAACAGATTTTTTGCATAAATAATCTTCAATTGTTTAAATTTGTTCATCGTTCTTACCACCAATGTATAGTCCGTGTCAAATGCAATAACTTTGCCATTTAAACTTTTTTGCTATCCCACGCCGTTTACGAGTTACAATCGAAAAACGAAAAAACACTTAATTTTCAGGGATGGTTTTCACCCCTTAAATATGGGACTCCGCCGATAAAAAAAAATACGTGTCGAATGTTTTGACCAGTTCTACAATCGTGCCAAGTTTCATCAAAATCGGAGGGGGACACCTCGGGACCTTTCCTTGTCAGTTGTTCTCTGAACGTAGGGGGGTATTCCATTCTTTCGAAAATTAATCGAGCTCGACAAGTAAATTCCGCTAGGGTCTCACCTTTCTCGAGTTTCAAATCGCGAGCTTCGCCGTAAAGGTCGCCATCGCCTTTACGTACTCCCCATTGGTATCGAAAAGTTCTTGTGAAGTCTCTCCACGTTTGCCAATCGCGGTTATTTAGCAGATACCATGCTTTGTATGGTCCTTCAAAAATCGTTGATACGAATGTATGGAACGAATAAGTTCCATACATTCGTATGGAACGAATAAGTTTTTGTGAATCCCGCAAGTATTCAGTTTGTCCTCGAGTATTAATAAAAATTGGTCGGGATCTTTTTCTGTCCGAGGAAAATTGATTTTCCACGAGTTGATAATCCGACCGATATTTATCTCGGAGTTTGTACCCCAGTTACTATTATTTCCAGGGGATACGCTCGGTCTAGCTGGGTAAGCGTAATGGGAGTTTTCGCGATGTTCGAATTCCTCATCGCTGGACTCATCGTTCCGCCGCGACAACACGCCGCGCTTCGGAGTATTAGATCGTTCGTCGCGTGGTTGTCGATAATTCTGTCGACCGTCCTGGCTACGAATCAAATCAATATCGTCTGGATCAATGCGTCTATTATTTTCTCTGGTATTATTTAAATCCTGTCTGTTTCGCGTATAATTTGAATTTTCATTTTGTCTGATACTTTGGCCGGTCAGTTGACTATATAAATCATGCGTGACGTACCTATCTTCCGTTGCTATTCTGCCGTTGGGTAGTTGATAGGTGATCGTCAATTTATTTAATCGACCATATAACTCGTCGATGTGTTCGTTGGAGCAATTGAATTGCGAATTTCGATTGTCGTTACTCACGGGACGAAAGCGCTGGTCCCGAATAAACGAGGGATTTTGACGGATTTCGTCTCCGTTATTTAAGTTTTCCCCAACGAAATGAACACTACGTGTCCGACTTTCTACGGAACCCTGCATATATAACGGATGTCTATCAGCTTCATCGAGTCGTCCGTTATTATTACTAGTTCCGGGATTATTTCTGATCATTTCTCGTAATCGAAAACCATCGGATTCGACGACTGATTGGGTTTTCTTTTTTGTTCCTGCAAATTCTCCGAGGTCGGTGGCAGACGGCCCTTCCCGATCTCTTGTTGACAATACGTTTGGCTCGACAACAGACGGTCGAACGAAATTTAATAGATTTATTTGATCCGCCGTTTCGGATTCCACAAATCGGTTCGGATTGACCTCAGACGGTCTAACCGAATTCACTAAATTCAAAGTTTGTCTATCGCTTTCTCCGCGATACCGAACGAATGCTCCCGGAGGATTTCTTACCCCCTGAAAGTCTTCAGAATTCATGTTTTGCTCGTGAGGCAAATTTACAGACGATTCATTGACCGAGAATGCGTTACCCATATGGACACCCCTCTCCGATGCTGAGTTAGCCCGCGACGCGTTCATTCCATAATTATCATGACCGATTTTCGGATAACGATTATTCTCAATACTTCTACATAGCTGTTTCACCGTCCCCTCGAGTGATTCGATACTAGCTAATCTTCTATTTAGACTCACAATTTCTTCGATGACTCTATCTATCCTTTCATCTGAGCCCTGTGACCTCGTATTATCACCTGGGGTCGGAGTTGGCGTTCCTCGCATTTCCCTTCCCCTGCCTATGGGTGTTCCCGCTCTAACAGACGAGAGTGGAGCACCCAAGGTCAACGTCGACTGAGCATTTTTACCAAGGATTTGAGAGTCGATTGCACTTTCCAACATTCGCACATCCCCCGCGTCCTCAGTGGTTTGCACCGGATCGGGTTCCGACACCCCTCCTGCAATCGTCGAACCGGTCTCTTCTTGAGACAACGGTATCGTAACGTTCAAGGATGCCGAACCGTCTTTAGAATTTTTATTTTTGCCGCCCTGTCTAGTCGCCATTTTCTTTGGTAGCGGGATAAACATGGAGGTCATATTGTCAGTTGCACTGTCCTGCCAAGATCGATTCTAAAAATGTATTTTTCAACGTGCAATTCAGTTCGTTTGTAAATTTTAATTCAATTATATTTTCTAATGTGGATTTTATTATTATTATTTCGCTTTAATCTTACGCCGTAATTCAATAGCAATTTATACCACTTTTTTTTAAAAATTTATTTATACATTGATTTATTATTATTATTTTTTTTTTCTTTATCTCTCCCTTGTGTTTCCTTTTTTTCTTATTTATTCAAAAAAATTTTTTTTTTTTTTACGGACTTGATTCGCAATGTATTTATTGATTCAATAAATAATTAATTAGTAAACGGATAATGACAAATAAATAAATTCAATGAATAATTAATTAATAAACGGATAATGACAAATAAATAAACAGATACGTATACACAATATTGTTCGAACGAAAATTTGTAGACGGTAATATTTGAAACGATCGATATATTTCGAAAATTTCGAAAGGTTTATGAGCATAAGCCAAACTTTCCGTCGCGGTTAAATGCTTCGAACTACAGCGTAAACAGACTAGCTGTCGCTTGGCCTTGACTGTACTGTAATCTCAATTGCTACGACTCAATAAGCACTCGATATTACAATTTTATTTCGACGAAATCATCAATTCGCCCCACGTTGGGCGCCAAATGAGACAGGCTTTTTTTCGTAAAATTTTTTCAAGCCTTCACCTGGCGCGGCCGGGGTCTACGGCTGCCAGGGCTCTATATTTGACGAGATATTAATAGTTCGATATTTAGTAACGATATTAATAAACAATAATTAGTTGGACGCCAATTCGTTTTGCGAGAACGAATAAACTCTTTTTTTCGTAGATACACAATTTATATTGGCCGGCTATTAGGTAACGGGTTGTTTGGGTTCGATTGATTGACCCTAGTTCGAGTGGGAGTCATAGGTAGGGTGATTTCTTTGAATTCAAAAGAATCAACAAGCAATTAAGAGACTTCCAATGGACAGAAATATAATTTATTTTTACAACTTACGGTTCTCCGCCTATTCCTGTGGTTTTTTCTGATACGTTTCGACTCGCACACGTACACACACATGCAAGCATACACTAATATAACGACACAATTTAACGCAGCGACTGTTACAAATAACGAAATTTTGATAAATATAACGCGACTTCTCGGCGATGGACTCTTTCCTTCTTCTTTACAATACGAGGTCACGGCTTGAGATTCGGGACAAGAGTGATTCGATTCGCGATCTGAGTCGCGATTATTCGTTATTGCTCGAATATGATTTTCGATTCGCGCACGCGCTTACCTTTGCGCTCGAAAAGTTTATCGCCGGAGAGTCGAGCGTTGACGTCGAGGAAATTTATACTTAATGATTATGTCCTGTTACAAGTGTCAATAAACAGAAGAATGAACGAGCTGCTCTAATTGAACCGTAACTCGCGACGTGGACGCAGTTTTTATAAATCTGAACACTTTTTCAGTTCCTTAGTTTAAATAACATTCGAATATCGAATACTATGATCGATTAGAAATGAAAAAGCTGCAAGTTGAAACTTGCAAATCGCTTCCTCATAATTTAAGGTTGTTATGGGGTTAGGCCGAAATGATGCCACTGAGATGAAAATTTTTGTCAACGTTCATGATCCCTTTACTAATCAACCTGTCAAATTTAAAAACCATCCACAGTACCGTTATTTAGAAAAAAAATCGCAAAGTTGGGGTATTTGGTGTCCTTATTACATTGTGCTTATGGGAATGTTCCGGAAATTTTTTAGTATATCATGTATATCTGCCGAGAAAATGATGCCACGGAGTTGAAAAATCAGATACGGCCAAATGGAATATCGGACTAAATTTTGGTGCCTTGAAAGTAATAATTTACAGTACCGATTCAGAGTTATTCATGATTTTAATCGCGAATTTTCCAAAAATTGAGCACACAAAATGGAAGGCTTCGGAAGCATGGCAACAGCATAGCCGGCACAAGCGCTCCCTACCTTAGCGACATTTGATAATTATGGATGTGGCCATCAAGTTAATTCAAACAGGAATTTTCTTCCCGGACCGATGTTTATAGTTGATAAACAAAAACGCCGATTTTGAGGGTGGGAACGGGGCGCGTATATGACAGCTGTGCGACACTGCTGCTCAACCCAAGCATGTTATCGTGGGTCATAATTTACGTTGTTGCCAGTTCGTCTTGCAATAATTGATCTTTAACGAATTATCGAAAACAATGCCATAAACTAATATAAATAATTCCTGTAACCATAACTTTGTCAAAAATGCATATTCTTTCAAACTGATGTGAATTTCTTCCTCCATGAATGACATTAAATACGACGATAATTTGACGACAAACAGTTGAGAACCATTCGTCGGTTCCGTGCATAAGCATAGGGCGCCCCCCTCCCGCTTCACCCCCGTCGACTAAACCCCACAACAAACTTAAGGCAAGCTGCAAGTTGAAACTTGCAATTTGCTTCCTCTGAATTGTAATTAGTGAACGAAGATTCCTTTATGAGGAAGCCAAAAGATAAGTGCTCCGTCATAGCTCCCTCATCCTTGCTTCTTCATAAAGAAATCTTCGTTCACTACTTACAATTCAGAGGAAGCTAATTGCAAGTTTTAACTTGCAGCTTGCCTTAAATTATGAGGAAGCGATTTGCAAGTTTTCATAATATTTTTTTCTATTGATCAATTTTTTTATCAGGATATTTTGGATTTTCATTTAGTCGCGGTTGTTTTATCTACAGGTTGTTTTTCCCCTGAATATTTTGTCAGGGCTGTTTTATCTTCTGGTTATTCCATCCACGGATATTTTGTCGGGGTTATTTTGTCGTTCGGTTATTTTGTGCTTTGGTTATTTTGTCCGTGGTTGTAATGTCGCGGTTATTTTTTAGGGGTTATTTTGTCCGTGGTTGAAATGTGACGGAACCTGAACGAGCTGCTCTAATTGAACCGGAACTCGCGACGTGGACGCAGTATTTATAAATCTGAACACTTTTTTAGTTCCTAAGCAGTTTTTCAGTTTGAATAATATTCGAATATCGAATACTATGATCGATTAGAAATGAAAAAGCTGCAAGTCGAAACTTGCAAATCGCTTCCTCATAATTTAAGGCAAGCTGCAAGTTAAAACTTGCAATTTGCTCCCTCTGAATTGTAAGTAGTGAACGAAGATTCCTTTATGAGGAAGCCGAAAGATAAGTTCTCCGTCATAGCTCCCTCATTCTTGTTTCCTCATAAAGGAATCTTCGTTCACTACTTACAATTCCCAAAAGGCTACATTTTTTTCCTTTCGAATTTAATGTTTCCAAAAAACAGGGGAAGCGATAAAAAGTGATGATTCAATATCACGGCTTCTTAGAATTTCATGATTTCGGAAGAAAAAAATCTGCAAGGCGTGTATTTCGTCCCCGAGCTAAAAAAATCAGATGAAGGAGGTAGGAAAGTTAAAATAGAAAAAAATTTTCGCACCCACATGCAAAGGATCGAGCGCACATGGCGTTAGCGAATGTTCCGAACTACGGCACCGCGCAGCAGCGTCGATGATACCATACATACGCACGCCCGCACACACACACGCACATACGTGCGTGCAAGCACGCGATATTCATAGCACGTGTTTTCTCGATTCATAGCTTTGTTTGATGAAATGAAAGCGGCATCATTTTTGGCCTTCCCCTTTTGATCATGTATTGTGGGGGTAAAATGAACAATTTTGAACCAAGTCGAAAAACTTGAAAAATTGAGAAAGGCCGTGATACTGCATAAGAGAAACAAAAATTTCAAAAATTGGAAATGCGCAAGCCTTATGCGATGACAAAGACGGAATGCAAGTGAGAAGGTGCTATTGAAGATAACGGTGGTGCGAGAGAGCCTTGTAAACATAGCTACAATGTAAGCGAAACGCGCGACTGGATTGTCGCCAACGAGACGCGAACGGCGAAAGCATTTTCTCCCAACCGAGGCCGTCATCCACAAGCATTTACGTGCGCGCGAGCTGTATCAAATATCGATCGACTACGTCCGTAATTTGGCGGTCGGCTTAGGATCTGTAGACCGTCCGTCGGCGTGAGGCTGGGTTTCGAATTTCGCCACACCGAGGCGTTTATTCACGCTGACTGTTACGAGCGCACGCTCGTCACGCATGTTACGCATACCCGCCACCTATCGCCACCTATCGCGCGATATTTGAATCTCTAGATCGAGCCATTAGAACATGAGTAATCAAATTTCCTGAAACGAACTAGGCCACGCATTAGCGAAATTGATTGATAAATCAAAAGATGTACATTTAACATGCATGATTATTATAAGTATTGAAATTCTGTTCGACCTCGGGGTTTTGAATCCCGGTTTCCCCGAGGGCATGGGCAAATGCCAGGACAGTAAAAGAACACAAAAAACAGAGAGAGGTCCAGGATAATTTATACATAGATAAGTCCCTCCTCGACAACATGTTGTACAGATATTGAGAAAATCTTCTTGGAAATTTAAACGACTTTGTATTTCCAAGAATTAGCAATAAGACACACGTGTAGAAAGTAGTTAAACAAAATGTAAATGTCTTGACAACGACGTGACTCGAGCGAAAAAGCGAAGATTGAAACGTACTTGCAATATGAAACCCGTAAAGAAAAGCCTTTTACAATTTTTCTTAACAAAGAGTTTTCGCTCTTTAGAAAATTTCACGTGCCTAACACTTGAACGACCACTCGCCATGCGTATCTGGTCACCAAATGTTTTATTACCACCCGCGACTTAACGCGAGTCGCGAAGCTGAAAAAAAGGGCCTTCTGCTTAACATCGAGAGTGACGGGCCAGACGCCCGCCACCGAGCGCTCTTACGACCCCGACCGCGGGGCCTTACCACCCTGCCCTTGCCTTCGAATAGTACCCTGTACACTTTATCCTGGGTTTTCATCCCCACTTTTTAAACTTTAACCAATCAAGAAAATTGCTTCTTCGTCGAGAGAAAAACTTAGAGCATCCTCGAGTCGCGTCGTCGGATAGTCAGTCTCTTCGAGATTTCCAAGAAAGTAACAACAGACGAAGAACTCGGCATTTTCTTCGCTGTCGGTTTCGTTACTTTCTTTTACCATTTTTGTATAGATATTTATATAGAGAGAGTTTTGATAAGTTCGAATCAATTGATTTTTTAAAAATAATGTAAATATAAATTAAAGACATCATGTGTATAAATTGAATAGTTCGTATTAAATAAATTAGTGAGTTTATATTGAAATTTGAAGATTAAATTCATTTTTAAGCATTCCCGCGCTCAGTCCGAATTTCGATTCGCTAGGCAGCGAACGAAAACGGACCAGTCAGCATCGAAGTAACGACCAGCTCAGGCTGGCTCGTAACATGGCTGTGTGCGCGCGAGCGCAATATGAAAAGCCCTCGAGATTGCTTGGTTGAGCAGCATCAGCACTGTTGTTGACCTCTAACTTTCCAATTTCGCCGCACCACGGCTGTGGCGCTTATCCACGCCCAGTGCGTGCGCGCGAGCGCAATCCGACGAGCGCCCAAAATTGCTAGGTTGAGCAGCATCAGCACTGTTGTTGATCTCCAACTTTCGGATTTCACCACCAGGTTCGCACAGTCTTCCATCCCAACCACAAAAAAGGCCTCCATCAGACATCTCCCAACTCATCTCCGGTATGATGCGCGGACGTTACATGAGCGCAATCCGACGAGCGCCCAAGACAGAGCTGCCAGATTCGTGGGATTTTCCCCACGCGTGGGGAACTCCGATACCCCCTCCACGACCCGATTCCCACAGCGTCCCATTTAGGCGGCTCGGTTCCCTCGCTGCCAAGAGTTTACGTCATCAGTTCGGCGCATCCAATACCGGAACTCCTGTGCCCCTATTGGCTGTCGGCTTGTGCCTCACGTGGCCTCACGGCTTGCTTCGTTGCGCGCCAATGTTTAAAATATGAATTAAGCACATATAGCCCAGAATTGTTTTGAATTACACAGGCCAACAAAAAAAAGGTGATGATAAATCAGAGCCGATTCTTATTGGTTTTTCTCGAAGAATACGAATCCGACTTAAGAAATATCAGATTGGGTCCAGTTTTCTAAAGAAACAAACCCAAAAAGCGTGTCTATGACCATCTTTGAGTACCTGTAGAAAAAAATCGCGAGTTGATAAAAACCTGAATGGGATGAAATGAGAGCTTGGACCTTGCTTTATTAGTCTGTGGAGCAAGGAATTAATTAGGTGCCGTTACCATAGAATGCTCGGAAAAAGTTTTTTATTCGAGCACGCACCATTTTCTCGCTTTCCGGTCGAAAAACACCCGTGGATGAATTGACTTTTGGACCTAAATTTTTAATCGACTCGATGGAAATTTCTTTCTTATTAAAGATAATGGAACTCTGCATACATTCTCTACCACCGATTGTGACAGAAAAATCTTAATATTTATTTATCCAATAAATAATATGAGAAAAAAAATGTTTTTTACTTTTGAAGACAATCGTGTTCTTTAAAATGGTCAGGTCCATCTCAATATGCCTAAGATTAGCGACGCTACTATCTAAAAATATTTATCAATAGCAGAGACAAAAAAGACAAAAATTATAATTCATTATTTTTTTTTCTTTTGTTTGTCGGATGAACAAATATTGTGGATTCCCTTTTTTAATCGGTGATAGATGATGTATGCAGAATTTCATGAGCCTTAATTAGAAGAAAATATCGTTCGAATCGGATAAAAATTCAATTAATTATTCAATATCATATATCGGTACAGCGAAGTTGCTCGACGTGTGGGGAACCGTTTCTCACGCGTGGGGAACCCTTGCAAGATTTTTTCCCCACAGCGTCCCACGTCGGCGGCAAGGCCTCTTTCGGCCTCCTCCGGCTCCTCTCGGCCTTTTTCGGCTGCTCGACTGCACGCGACGCACGCGCATAGCGAATTTCCTCTCCTCAAGCGCCGAGCGCTTCTTGCCGCAAGCAGCGTGGTGGGGGCGTGTGGGAATTTTCCCCGCCAAGGTATCTGGCAGCTCTGGCCCAAGATTGCTTGGTTGAGCAGCATCAGCACTGTTGTTGATCTCCCACTTTCGGATTTCGCCACCAGGTTCGCGCTGTCTTCCATCTCAACCACAAAAAAGGCCTCCATCAGACATCTCCCAACTCATCTCTGACCGCGATCTCGCAATATCAAACGATGCCAGCGCTGGCGACCGAGATGTGTATACAACGCTGCGGCGCTTAGGGGGTTTATTGACTTTACCGACCGTACGATCGATTCTTCTAAGAAATACAGTGCAGATTTTCGCCGCTAAAGATCGACGCTCCATCGCGTAAGCACGGTCGATTGCGAATGCACGTATGCATTCGCATCGGCATGAACTATCTCAAAAACGTCACAACAACACCGGTCACCGTAAACTGTTTGTTATTTTTTGAATGTGAAATATATATTTTTTGTGTGATTACAGTTTTTGTGTAAATACCGTTTTTGTGTGCTACCGAAATCAAAAATATATTTTGCGAAATTATCATTCACTGGTACATCAACGAGGATATGGAAATTTCATGTTAGGACACCTAACCTGAATCTTTGACATCATCTAGTAAAAGCTATTTTTCTATTTTAATGAATAAGAATTTGATAACGAATTTCCATTCTCTGGATATTCATCACTTTTTTTTTTTCAGATTTCAATTTTTCTCTTGTTTTTGGGTAATTTTTTCTTCAAAAACAGGAAAAATATCCCCAAAGATCAAGTAAAACAAGAAACAGGAAAGAAGTATCATAAATAGGACAGCGAAGTGAATTTTTCTGAACTTTATTTTTAAAATTCGTTTCTCGACACTACGTTTTTCTTCGCTTGTCGTAGCTTTCGGACCGCACCACTGAACGCATTTTGGATTCCAACGTCTCATTTTGTTCATAATAGAGCTCATTCTCAGGTGAGTGTGGGAATTTTGGATGCAAGGTAAAACGAATTTATGGTAACCTATTATTCAACCGTTTTTTCAAAAAGTTAAAAAAAAATTTTTTTGGTTTTCACCTTATAGGTCGCCATATCTTCCAGAGAGCAGATAAAAAAATATCCCACACTCATCTGAGAATGAGGTCTGTTACGAAGAAAATTAGACGTCAGAATTAAAAATCCATTGAGTTGCATGGTCCGAAAGCTACGACAAGTGAAAAATTTTGTGAAAAATCTCACAGCATTTAGATAAATCATATGGCTATGGAAAAATTTGAAATGATAGCTAAGTATAGGTACTTTATGAGGGTAAAATCGATTTTCAATTTGGATTGGCCGTGTCACGAAAAAAAAAATTTATTTTTCCAATTTTTTAGGTGACTCAGTCCCCTTAAGAAGTTTGCAACTGTAGCTCCAAACGAAAAATACCGTCTTGACCGTGTAAACACTGGTCGCGTATGAAGCGTGATTGTGTGTGTGCGCACACAGACATACACACCAGAGAGATATCGCGACACTACAACGTATGACAACTGTGAGCGCTTACCACCACACACAGCCCCGCGTATCTGTAATATCGGGACACGCTCGCACACAATTACAATTGAACGTAACGAAATTTGGACTTCGTGTCCGCACACACCCACACACACAATCACGTAGACCACAGTGTACATGTAAGTACACAACTATACGATCTTCGCCAAACGCGAGTTCGAGTAGCGTCGCTCATCCACACGCACAAACGTTGCACACACATTCTCATACAGACTTGTATCTACATACCCACCCATTCTCGTACATACTTTTATCTACGTACACACACACATACACACACACAATATCGTTCAGACTGTAACTACGCGTACACACACACATTATCAATCGGGCTGTATCTATACATACACACATTCCCGTATGTACTTGTATCTACTTACACACGCACACTATTCGTACACACTCAATCTCATACATACTTGTACGTGCATACACACACATTGTCGTTCACCCTATATGTATTCATACCCATACATCCTCATGCGCTTCCAACAGACTTACTCACACATTCTCAAGCGCGATATAATATTCATACACACATATCTACACAAGAAATTCAAAATATAACAATAATTCGGGAGAGGGCTCGCTACGACAATAGAAAAATGTCATAGGTGAGAGGCCCTTGCGGGGTATATAAAGTGACCAAAATTCATGTAAATTTGCGATTTGTAAATCTGTGACAATTTACGTGTGGGAAAGCTCGAAAGTCCGGAAATATTGAAAACCGCGGCGACTGTATGCGTTCGGATTATTGTACGTAGGCTACAATGAGATTCGAAATTTTGACGAGTCGAAACAATTCCAATCTGCGCCGTTCATTCTCGTTCGAAGCATTGCGCGTTCGGAATTTTGGCCCTTCTGAACATTACTCATCCTGAATTGCGAGCCCGACCCCGCTCGTCGATGAGCATCTGAGAAAATGTTTAAAAAAAAAACTTGTGCATATATGAAACGTCGAAACCATTATTCGATAACATAATTAAACGGTCGTTCTAAAATTATTAATAATGAAATATTCAAATCTATGAATTAAGTTTCGTCGATGCTTCTCTGTTTGTCCATTTTCTCATCTTCCTCTAATCTCATTTTTTTTTCAAGTACATCAAGCATCGGAAACGTGGGTCTTCGTGGGTTAAGGAAAAAATCTTGAACGCGTCTCGATCGATCGATTCTGTTACACTGGGATGTAGATGCTATGCCGCGAGCCTGCTCATCGGCCGAAATACTGCACGGTGCGCTGAAACATCGATGACGAAAGGTAAGAATAAGTTATTAAATTTGCAAAATAATTGAAAAAATTATCACTATTCGGAACTGTTTCATTACAATGAAAAATATTTTTATGGCTCGATAAGTTGGATTTACCGTCAATGCATATAGACACGAAACGATGACTAGTAAATTCTTGTGGTAGCAACTCCGTCGTGTTCTTCGACGTTGCTTCCGAATGATTGTTTAACGGATAATTATACAATTGTAGCTCTCGGGAAATTCCATGGGGAGGGAATATTCATCTATGTCTCGGTGTTGGGACATCTTATTTTTTTTCTCATTTTCTTCTTCTTTTCTCTCTCTCGTTATTTTGTTTTGCGTATGTACAAAGTACATCACGAGTCTCGTTTGACCTCCGCGATGACAACGAATGTGGGAATGGACGATTGCGATGACGACAATATGACGATGATTACGATGTGATTGTGTCGAAATGACCGTGAGAATTTAGTGGAAAAAACGAAGTACATATTGAAGCGACGAATTAGTTCGACAATCGCTTTAGGGAAGACGTCGTCGAAAATTCGTGGGACTCGTGGCCGAGTCCCATACAGTTCGACATCTCGTCAATCTTCGCCAATTTGGCAATTGTATGCCAAGCCGTTGACACTCGTGCACGTAAGCCACGAAAGATTCGCAGTAACAATTTTCCGTCGGACACTCGCCCATGTCCTGCAGACACGATTTGTAGTACATCGTCGGATTGACTTTTTTGTGACAGGGCTCGAAAACCGTCGATCTCAAACGATTGCACAGTCTGAATGGGACAAAAAAAAATTATAATCGTATTTCAATATCCAACCCTTAAGGTGAAGTACGACATCTGAGCGCCCGTCTCTCTCGCTCCGCCGCGAGCGCCCATGGTGCTATCTCGCTCGCACTCGTACGCTACGAAATGTCTCGTACATCGCCTTAAGGCGATGTGCTACATGTCGTCTGTTTCTCTCAGATTGCTACAAGTGCAAGGGGGATTGCTAAATATTTAGAACGTATTGTTCTACCGTATGATTAAGCGGTTGGAAAAAATACGAGAACGGTTGACTCGTGAATCATCAGATGCAGTCAAACGTTTTCGAGTTCCATCGTGAATATCAATCGCGATCGAGAACAATGGTTTACAGTTTTCTGTTACCGACCGAGTAGTTGCACGTCGTCTTAAGGGGACTAGGCAGCGAGAATAGGCCAAAAATGCGATAAAATTCAAATGGCATTTGTAAAGAAACGAAACAACGTACATAAATTTTCTTTTTTGCAATGTTTCTATTGACATTTCGGCTATTAAATTAGCAGGTCGCAACTTGAAAAATATAAATATTCAAAGGAGATACGGGGTGATAAACAAGGCGACGCGTTTCACGCATTGCTTCAGCTTAACCACGATTCCGGGTGGCCGATTCAAGTTTCGTCGAATTTTCAAACGCCATTCTCTTTGGAACATGTTCTTCCACCAAGTGAACCAAAAAATTTGAAAAACCATGAAAATTACGTAAATGGCGGCGAAAATTCGAAAAAAATCGAAAAACGGGCGACATTTTTTGACATTTGTTGTAATAACAATAATAACAAATTAATTTTTTTGCATAAAGTTTGGTTCACTTGGTAGAGAATATTTATAGCTTTATTTTGAAAAAAAAAACAGGGTGATATCTTTAACCGTTCTCGAGTTATCGGGGTTAAGCTAGCGTTTATTTCGAAAAATGCTGTTTCGAGATAAACGCGTTTAAAGTTTTGACGCCGCTACGGACCACGTGCTCGGCTAGGCGCGGCGCGCCTGCCGTGTACGGAGTGTTTTTTCTCTCCTGAGCTCAATTTTGCGAATTTTTTAGTCTGCTTTGTACCAGAATATTCGGAAGAGATTGCAGTAACAGAATATGACAAAAAATAAAAATGAACAAATTCGAATTACATTTTTTTTTTCGTATTCTGTTACTGCAATCTCTTCCGGAATATTTTGATGCAAAGCAAACTAAAAAATTTGCAAAATTTAGTAGCGGGGCCAGAACTTTAAACGCGTTTATCTCGAAACAGCATTTTGCGCTAGCTTAACCACAAGAACTCAAGAACGGTTAAAGATGTCACCTTGTTTTTTTTTTCTAAATAAAGCTATCAACGTTCTCTACCAAGTGAACCGAACTCCATGCAAAAAAATCAATGTTGTATCATTGTTATTACAACAAATGTAAAAAAAAAGTTGTCCGTTTTTCGCAATTTTTTTCGAACATTCGCCGCCCTTCCGTGAATTTTCATGGTTTTTCAAAATATTTTAGGTCCAGCCGGTGGGATAACACGTTCCGAAGAGAATGGCGTTTGAAAATTCGCCGAAACGTGAATATTTATATTTTTTCAAGTTGCGACCTGCGAATTTGATAGCTGCGAAATGTCAATAAAAACGTTGCAAAAAAAAAGAAAAAATGTATATACGTTGTTTCGTTTCTTCACAAATGCCATTTGAATTTTATCGCATTTTTGGCCTATTCTCGCTTCCTAGTCCCCATAATTCTGTCAATAATTCGAAATTCGATGGACGATGGCGACCAAAAGGCTCACCTGTGATCCTTCTTCTTCGTTCGCTTGTCACGATCGTATCCGACAACGTTTCGCGCCCTGTTGCACATTTTTTTCGATCCCACGGCCCAAGATTGACCAAACGGATACGGGTCCTGAAGCAAACGTCCGCGTCTTGTTGTGAAATCGTCTTTGGGCAGTGAATTGAAATTTCCACAAAGACCGCACACGCGACCGCGATAAGACGTTGGGGCTGAAACCTCGATGAAGCTGATACCGTCCCACAGAACTTTGATGCCAATCTGCGTGGTCACGAGAATGCTGTCGGACGTTCGATTGATGTCCAATCTATTGGGCACCCGGTAAGGCACGTCCACCTTTACTCCGTTCACCTTTACCCGCATTTTTTGTCCGAGATTGACTTTTACGTCACCGATCTTCAATTCGATTCGGGGTGGGGGACAAAGATTAATCATCGAATTCAAGTTTATACGAACCATTGGGAAACAAAAAAAAACCGTACCAACCTTCAGAGCAATTGTTTTCGTCCATGCCGATGATTTGGTAGATCTCGCATCATTGGTTACTCTTATGCTGAATGTATGACCTATGCAATCGCTCACCAATTGATACTTGCAAGCTCCTTTGAAACTAAAAAATTTTCCATCGAACGTACGATAGTGTGGATCACCGAAAACCGTACAAACTCCGTCGCCTGGAACAAGATTTAAATGGTTCAAGATTTTGACAATCGATATTCCAATAAACTCCTAAAATCAAAATTACAAATAGATCCTCTTACTTTCAACGCAACGAGGACAGCACTGTCCCTCCGGATGTTCGAGCCTGGAATTCGGCGGACACGGTAAATTCAGAGGCGGACACATGGGCATGGCGCATCGCACCTTGCCCTGCATGCAAGCGCATGCCTTGCAGGGATCGAGCTTCCAAGATTCGCCATCCTGCCTAGGAGAAATTAGGACGTTTAAACCAGCTAAATGAACACGGCCATCGATCGTTCATGAAAAATTCGGGTTGGGCTCGAAACTCGGAACGGGCAACGTTCAGAAAGGCCCAAATTCGGGACGCGCAATGCTCGGAACGAAAATGCTCGGAACGGCCAAAAGTTAGAATATTATATATATATATATATATATATATATATATATATATATATATATATATATATATAGGTATAGTTGCGTACGTCGTCCGCCAGCCGCGTGACTACATTGCTCGACTTTCGAGCCTTCCTACGCGTAAACTATCAATGTTAGATATATGCCGTCGCCGACGTTTTTGTAGGAAATTTAATTCTCTACAACATTTTTTATGTAAACTTTTGATCTATATAGCGTTGTTCAGCCAGCGTTTGGACGGGAAGATAACAAAATTGAAGAAAATCAATACATTTTTTTCTTCCCGTCCAAACGCTGGCTGAACAACGCTATATACACCAAAAGTTTACACGAACAATGTTGTAGAGAATTAAATTATCTACAAAAAAAGTCCCCGACGGCATATATCTAACATTGATAGTTTACGCGTAGGAAAGCTCGAAAGTCGGGCAATGTAGTCACGCGGCCGACGGACGAGGTACGCAACTATACCTATATATATATAATATTCCAACTTTTGACCGTTCCGAGCGTTTCGTTCCGAGCATTGCGCGTTCCGAATTTTGGCCTTTCCGAACGTTGCTCGTTCCGAGTCTTAATCGCAACCCCGAAAAATTCGTCAACGTGTTCCACCGAACACAAATAAAACACTCGCCCCGTAAGTACGTCCACCGTAGGTGCACGAAGCACGGCTCTCCTCGACCAACGGACACTGAGGACAGCAACGTCCGGGCAAAGTCGTCTGATGTTCACTCGTGCATTCCAAAACCGGACAGGTTTCCTTTATGCACGAAATAGCGGAATTCGTGCAGCTGCAACGCGTGCATTCGTCCACGTAAAATTGTGTGGCCGTGTTGTAAACCGCGGTACCGAGCATACAAGCACCTTTGGGCGGTGATAAGAATCGTCCGCTACCTGTTCAATCGTGCGAATTATTTCCAGAACCCTTATGAAATGAGGGATCACGGTTGTTGAACGTCACGGAAGAGCCAGGACGGGTTTTTCGAACCGAAGATGAGGACAGGGACAGGATTATCGGGGGATTCCTCTTTGGTTAAATTTGGTACAGAGCGAAATAAAACCCGATGTACCTTTGCAATGCGGACAGCATTCGCCGGGTTCGTGAACGATTCTCGATGCCGGACAATGAAGAACCGGACAGGCTTGTTTGGCACAAGTCAGACGTCCGTTGTTGCATCTGCACGTGACACAAGGATCCTCGGTCGTCGTGACCGTTCTCTCCGCCGTGACTTTCTGACCGTTTACGTAGCATCCGGCGCATATCGGACAGCACTGTCCCGCAGACGCGGGAATCGGATTGGAGCAAGGTGTGTAACAACGTAGCTTCGACTCGGTTATTACGCCGGCCTTGCAGGTGAGAATTCTGCAGGGATCGTTGGCCTCGGTCCACTCGGTGCCCGACGCATGATTTACACCGTTCCTCACGCATCCTGCGACAAATTAAAGTACACACATATATAAGTATTATGTCCTTTGAAAAATTTATTCCTTATTTTTTTTTACAGCGATACCCGAGATTCGATCATTATTTTAGTTCGCTATCATTGATGTCATTTTTTATGATTTTCTTTAAATTAGGCGATTAAGGTTCTGTTGTCCTTCATTGGAACAAACTGGAAAAGTATTATGAAAATGGAAAATCTTGAAAAAAAAAAAAAAATTTTTATACGAAAAAAAATCAAGAATGCAAGTTTCGAATAAAAATGTAAAATCGTTAATTGTTCGAGTAAATAAAAATTATCTATTTTCGTGAGTGGGTAATTGTTTTGAGACGTTGAATAAATAGTGAACCTTAACGTTCAGCGACCCTCGCGAATTAATTTATTCGATTGTTTTAATTATTATTATTTATTTTATTTTCTTTCATTCGTTAATTATCTTTGAGTGGCATTATCGGCTAGACGGGGGATTCTCTCGTTGTACATACGAATGAATTGTAATGAGATTTAGGTGACCTGCCACATGGTCCATCGGAGCGACGGAGAACGATCGAAATGGGTATTTGTCTCGTTCGTTTCGGATGAGAAATATGACAGAAGCAACGAGAATTGATAGCAGGGCGGAGTGGGGTCTCCGAGGTCGTCGCGCTCTCCGTGCAAGACGAATCGAAGAAGAAGAAGAAAGAATTGAGAAAGTTGACGAGTTAGTTTGGAGAGCGCGTCTCTCGAAGAGATGAGCGCGGCGACCGCCTGGTGAGACTCCGAACGCCGTCTATCACATCGACAACTGGCACGAATTCGCCCGAGGGGTGATTATATGAATTTTGCATATACAGGGTGTCCCAATAATTATTAGGACCTCAGATATCTTCGAAACTACTAGGTTTACAGAACCATTTGCTGAATCAAAATTGCACAGCACGAAGGGGGCTATCCAATGATACCAAAGTGCCTACTCCCACCCCCACTCAGGGGGTGGGGCAACTTTGAAATCTTAAATGGGAACCCCCATTTTTTATTGCAGATTCGGATTCCCCATAAAAAAATAAGTAACTTTTATTTCAAATTTTTGTTTCGATTCGTGATAGATGGCGCTGAAGCGTGAAGATAACTGAGGTCCTAATAGTTATTGGGACACCCTGTATATGTATATATATTTTACGTCACAATTAACATAATCGATAGCCGGAGATGTATTAATGCGAGAGAGAGAGAGAGAGAGAGAGAGAGAGAGGAGAGAGAGAGAGAGAGAGAGAGAGAGAGAGAGAGAGAAAGCGAAAATCGAACATCTGTCAGCGCGAAGTAAACAATTGTTTTTTTTCTTTTTTTTTTAGCATAAACGGCTGTACACACATTTACACACTTGCACGCATACACACACGCAAGCGCAATTGTGTTTCTTTATCGAAAATGTTTGTGCAGCGCTTCCAATGGTTTTATTCGTTTGGACTTGGTGAACAGTGGATAGTCTTTGTGCTTGCATCGGGGGGGGGGGGGGGGGGGGGGGGGAACAATGATCGATATTTTTCACACACACGCGCGCGAATTTTCATTCTCGTTTTATCTTGGTTAAACAATAAATTCTCGGAATGTTGCTGAATTATTCGAAAATTCATTGAATTTCTTTTTTTTTCTTCAAATTAACGAATAATTAATTATTTATCATACTCGTGCGTGTTGATTTTTTTTTTTTGTATTTCTTTTTGGATACGTTCGAGTATGCATGAAAAATGATGATTGACGAGTGGAGTTATTTCTAAATTTCTCAAAAAAATTAAATAAAATAAATCAACACAGACGTATTGGAATTTTAGTTTTTCAATTAATATTTGTTTTACCTTTGCAACGATGACAGCACTCGTCGTTTCTCGGCTCGAGAAGCGTGTAACAACCCTCGATGCTCGGACACTGTTGCTTCAGACATTCGACGAAACCGTTCTATACGATGAAGAAGAAATAAAAGAAAATTATTTAAGTTTGAAAAAAAAAAATGTTAGGCATTGGAATAAACGCTCGAGCAACATCCCGACATTGGACAGCTGTATAAATAATTCGGAACTAATGGACTCCGTTATCTGGCAGATACTTATAATCAAATCGATAAACCCGCGAGAATTCCAAGTGACCGCAAAAGAATTAAAAAAATAAATATATATGAGCAATTCCACGTGACTTCAGCCACTCAAAAAAAAAATTTTCCACAAATAATTTTAAAAAATTGAGCTATTTTTTTGCAATATATTCACCGAGTGCCGATTTTTTTTAAATTTTTTTGACGGTTTTATCGATAATTAACGTTTCTTTGTATTTTTCCATTCAAATGGCTGTGTCTTTGGCAGGATTTGACGTATTTACATTTGTAAAAAAACGAAAATGTGCATCTTTTTAAGGCCTTTCAGAAAAAAATTACTTTAGATCCTATTGAGCAAGTTGCACGTCCGTTTCAGGGCAAAATATGCAAAAATATTTTTTTTCTCAAAAAATGCATTTTCAATTTTTTTTTTCAAAATTTCCCCAAATTCTGAATACAAAAAAAGAATTTTTGGTATTTTTTATATCATGGGACCGGCAACCGGTAATGCGTAATTTTACCGATTTCATTAATAGATTTTCTACAGTTCGATTTTTTCGCTTTACGCGATTCAACGAGCATTGATTATCATTAATTTCTCTTTCAAGGAGTGTTCCGTCGCGGAAGAGATTTTCAAAGTTTCCCAATCATAAAATCAAAATCTGCTACGAGTATTTTTCGTCACGTAAAAATAATAATTAACGTTTTTTCCAAATCATCAAACTAAAAATAATTCAAGGACCTTCCGACGCAGAAATAATAATTTTTCGTCAACGAGTTTTTTACGAGTCTTTTTACCGTAGCAGCGGGGGATTAGAAAATTCTATTGTCGCATCGCCTTTTTCAATTTTCGAGACATTTGCAGTCCAGATGCAAGGACTTACCTCGTCGCTCAACCCGGCCATTAAGTCGAAACAAGCGCGAGGGACTTAAACGGAGAAAATATGTAAACTCATTTTTTATCGATTTATACTCACCATCGGCGAGCACGGATTAAAGGATCGTGGTCCGGACGCATCGGCACCCCGAAGCAAGAGGGGGCGATGGGTCACGGGAAACCCCCGAGTACCTAGGTCCGAGCTCCGCCAAGGCGTCGACACGCCTCTTCATTTTTTATTCGTACTTAGAATAACCAATCAACATCGAAAACATTGATGCGAGCGACGGGACATCCCACTCCACTCATTTGCAAAATCATTGCCCCCCTCTCCAAAACAATTTGAGTTATTTTTTGGTACTTCTCAAGAAGTCAGTTGTCTTCAAACCGTCAACCAAGACAGACACTCCAAGAACCGATAGTCAGAGTCTCTCTACTCGGATTCTTGATCTACATCACACCACTCGCCACTCTATTCGTAAAACACACAACTATCTACAACGATACACAAACACATACAACATTTTTTGCAAAGAATATTTTTTGTTCTCAGTGTTAAAGATTTTCACTTCACTTACTGTATTCATAATTCAGATATTAATAAAGTTCTATATACGTTGTTTTTAAATAAAGAAATACCCGCGTCATTTTAATTAATCGCGCGGGAGTTCAACCATTCGCGGTTCATTATTTCGTGAGACGCGGATTTACGACCCGCGTCGGCTCAAACGCAACGGAGCCATCCGCAAAGGCTGAACATAATTTTTGGTCCTTCGAGCCGGATAGAGTCAGTGGTGAAAATTAATAGTGAAAAAAAAAATCGTGACACTAGTGGTGAAAAGGTGCAACCAGTGGTGAACAATCAAAACAATAACGTGCGCGATTAAACTTTTGTGATTCGCGATTAGACGCTCCGCTCGTAACGCTACGCGTCAGACTCAGTGTGTTCTACTACGTACGTAGCAACACATCATTGCAGTCAAATTATCGTCGAGGATAGGACCGCCGGAGAATCGTGAACAAACTTCTCCATCCAAGGCCACGCCAAACCCTCACGATGCTAACAGCAGAGTCGACAGCCGCGCTCAAGACGCTCATTCGCCAAAGGGGGAACATACAGGGAGCCGTGACTTCCTTCTCCAAGAAGCTAGACGCGTACGAAGCCGCCGACTCCGTAGATCGAGATCCATTTAAGCTGCAATCTGCCCTCGACGGGCTGCGCTTAAAGTATCAGAAGTTCTCGGACATCCAGGATCAGATAGAAGAACTGGATGAAACAGAAATCAGCAAAAGAATTCCATTCGACGAATCCTATGAGGACGTCATTGGAACGGCGTTGAGACTACTCAGCAACAACGCCACCCAACACGTCAGCACACACACACCATCTCCAGCAACACCTGCAAAAGTGCCAGTGAAGTTGCCGCAGATGAATTTACCGAAGTTCGACGGTTCGATCGAAAACTGGAACGCGTTCTTCGACTTGTTTTCAAGCCTGATCGACAAGAACGAAACCTTGTCTCCGGTGCAGAAATTGACATATCTCAGAAGCTCTGTGACTGGGAAGGCCGCTACCGCCATAGATTCGCTACCTACCACGGATAGGAATTATGGCAGCGCGATCGAAATTCTACGAAAAAAGTTCGACTGTGTACCGAGGATTCTCCGACGGCACTGGACGCTTCTTCGCGAATATCCGCGCCTGCAAAGGGACACATCGACAGCCCTCGGTGATCTCGTCGATACAGTGAATCTACACGTTCGAGCCTTACACAATCTTGGCCAGCCGACCGAAAGCTGGGATCTTCCACTGATTGATCTGATTTTATCGAAAATCAGCTCAGACACCGTGTGGCAGTGGGAGCTAACACTTACAAACTCCGACTTGCCAACGTACACAAGCCTGCTGGAATTCTTGGAAAAGAGGGCCAACTGCACGGACCCTTCATCAGCAACGAGCGCCCCAAGAAATCGACCTCAACAAGAAAACTCGCGCCATAAGAAAAACGCAAACGGTTCGACGAGGCAGACATTCGCGACAGTGAGTACTCCACCGTGTTCAATCTGCAGTGAGACAAATCATTACATAATGAAATGTCCAAAGTTTCACGCCATGTCACTGGCAGAACGACAGAACGCGGTGCGAGCGTCATCACTGTGCTACAATTGTTTAAGGTCGAACCATCAGCTTTCACAGTGCACGTCTCGCAATTGCTCAATCTGCAACAAAAGACACAACACACTCCTACATAAAGCAGAGAATCGAGAATTACCTGCAAGGCCGTGCACGTCTGCCAGTCAATCCTGACTAGCAAAGAAAAGTTTTCCGCTTGAGCAGGTTACACGCACGAGTCTCATCGTCAACTCAAGCACGAGTGAGTTACTTGTGACTGCTCAAATTAACGTCTTGAACGCAGAATCCCGGCCTCTCACCTGCAGAGCGCTACTGGACACAGGCTCAACGACTAACTTTATCACGGAGAACGTAGCTGCGCTCTTGGGCATACAAGGACGAAAGTGCGTTATACCAGTCGGATCACTCAACGCGACGACCACGATCGTCAAACAATTAGTTACAGTGACCATACGCTCGAAACACAACGGATACGAACGAACGGTGGAATGCATGGTAGTTCCACAAATCTCCCAACTCGTACCAGATCAACGAATCTATCGCGAGGTCATGAAACTGCCACGAAATTTGAAGCTGGCCGATCCCAATTTCCATCGACCTGGACCAGTCGACGTGCTCCTGAGTGCCGGAATTGCATTGTCCACGCTGTGTGTAGGAAAGATAGAATTGTCTTCAAAGGGTGAGCCAGATTTGTTCCTACAAAAAACTCTCTTCGGGTGGGTCATCGGGGGGAGTGCTCCAGCAGCACCATCTCCGCGACAACGCAGCTGCCACGCCACGACCAACAACCTCGAAGCGAGTCTAACCAAATTCTGGAGCCTTGAAGAGGCTACAGCTCCCGTGTGGCATCGAAACGCCGATGAAGCCCACTGTGAGCAGCACTTCCGCGAAAACGTAACTCCCGACAGCAATGGAAGATACGTCGTAGCGCTTCCATTCAACGACAAACAATCGGAATTGGGCGAATCGCGGTCAAGAGCGATCCATCGTCTAATTTCCATCGAACGAAAGCTGCGTCGAGACCCCGAGCTTGGCCTCCGATACAACGCTGTTCTTCAAGAATACTTGGACCTTGGACACATGACGGAGACGAAACCAACAGACCAAGGGTATTATCTACCCCATCACGCAGTGATAAAGGACGTCAGCCTCACAACGAAGGTGCGAGTTGTGTTCGATGGATCGGCCCAAACGAGCACAGGTATTTCGCTCAACGATACTCTTCGCGTCGGACCCACCATCCAGGACGACATTTTTTCTTTGCTGCTTCGCTTTCGAACTCATCCATGGGTTCTCACAGGCGACATTGAAAAAATGTACCGACAAATACTCGTTCGTCCAGAGGATCGGAAATACCAGAGGATCGTGTGGCGCAACGGCGAAGGTATAAAAACCTATCAGCTCAACACAGTGACCTTCGGACTGTCAGCAGCACCGTATCTTGCCATAAGATGTCTTCACCAACTAGCTGAGGACGAAGGACATCGTTACCCGGCAGCAGCAAAAATTCTAAAACAAGATCTCTACGTGGATGATCTGCTCACAGGGGCACAGACCCAAGAAGAAGCTATCAAACTACGAGATGAAATCGATCAGCTGCTCAAACTCGGTGGTTTTAATCTGCGGCAATGGGCATCAAACGAGCCAGAGTTACTTGCGGGACTACCAGAGCGGGATATGAATGTACAACTACAGTTGGGTGGATCATCAACACTAAAAACCTTGGGCGTATTCTGGAACTCTACCACCGACGACATCACGTTCACGGTAAAATTAGGAGACGATACATCGAGAGTCACAAAACGCATCATACTTTCGGAAACAGCCAAGGTGTTCGACCCACTGGGGCTGTTGGGGCCAGTCGTCATACTAGCCAAGGCAATTATGCAAAAACTATGGACGTTAAAGCTGCACTGGGATGAAGCACTGCCCACCGAGATCCACACGGAATGGGTAAAATTCTACGCACAACTGCCTCTGCTGAACAATCTCAGCTTTCAACGAGCCACAGTGTTAGAAAACACCAAGGAGATACAGCTGCACGGATTCTGCGATGCCAGCCAGATGGCATACGGAGCCTGTATCTACCTTCGATCAATCACCATGGACGGCAAGGTCAGCACCAGCATCCTTTGCGCCAAGTCGAGAGTCGCACCGTTGAAGCCGATCACAATACCACGCCTGGAACTTTGTGGAGCACAACTTCTTGCGAATCTCATGACCACGGTACAAACAGCGATCAAAATAAAGGTGCACAGCATCATTTATTGGACCGATTCAACGATTGTGTTGCATTGGCTCAACACGATACCACAACGTCTGCAAACTTTCGTAGCGAACCGAGTAGCAGACATTCAATCAAAATCAAACATCAAGGATTGGCGGCACGTCCGGACACACGAAAACCCAGCGGATCTCATCTCACGGGGACAACGACCAGACGAATTCGTCAAACCATCCTTCTGGCAGACTGGACCACCTTGGCTTCAGACGGAGGAATCCACGTGGCCGGTTCTTCCTCTTACATTCCCAGACACACCTCTGGAACACAAGAAGAAGATCTGCCTAGCCATAATACGTCCGAACAACGAACTTCTAAGTCGCTATTCGTCGATGGAGAAGTTACAACGAATTGTTGCGTATTGCCTCCGCTTCAAACTTGACAACACCCATCGTGGGGAACTAACACTCGCCGAACTCACTGCAGCTCATGATAAAATCATCCGCTTGACACAAGAAGCCAACTTCTCTGATCTTATCACTGTACTGAAGACGCCTGAAAAACAGAAGGATGTCCGAATCCACAAGTTCGAAAACTTGCATCCATTCCTCGATAAGGAAGGAATCATACGTGTCGGCGGGAGGCTACAGAGAGCGATGATTCCCTTTGGGCAACGACATCCGATCATCTTACCAAAGGGTCATCACGTCACGAAACTTATCATCGAACGAGAGCATCATCTACAGCTTCACGCGGGTGCTCAGGCGACGCTCTACGCCGTACGACAACGCTATTGGCCAATAGACGGACGCAACGCAGTACGGCTCATCACGAGGGCATGCATCAAATGTTTTCGACAGAAGCCTCCACCGGTCGATTACATCATGGGTAATCTACCCGAGGCTCGAGTCACCGAATCGAGACCATTCACGAACGTTGGTATCGACTACTGTGGCCCTTTCTATATCAAGGAGAAAAGGTATCGAAACAGGGGTCGTATCAAGGTTTACGTCGCGGTCTTCATCTGCTTGGCAGTCAAGGCAGTACATCTGGAGGTCGTCAGCGATCTCACGACCGAGGCCTTTATTGCCGCTCTCGATCGCTTTATCGGCCGACGAGGAATCTGTACCAACATCTACTCCGATAACGGTACAAATTTCGTTGGGGCCAACAACGAGATGCGAGAGATATACAAGCTTCTCCAATCAGAAGACCATCGACAACGAGTAAGCCAATTCGCGATCAACCACGCAATCGCTTGGCACTTCATTCCACCGCAGTCTCCACACTTCGGAGGTCTATGGGAAGCAGCAGTGAAATCGTTCAAGCATCATCTGAGAAGAATCGTCGGGACCGAGATGCTGACATTCGAAGGGCTCACCACACTCGTCATTGAGATCGAAGCAGTTCTAAATTCCCGGCCACTGACAGCTCTCTCGTCAGATTCAAACGATCCACTCGCACTGACGCCTGGACATTTCCTCATCGGAGCCGCTCTCAACTGCCGGCCACAGCTCACCTTTGCGGACACACCTGTCAACAGACTGTCTATGTGGCAGCATATCCAAGGCTTGAAACAACATTTTTGGTCCAGATGGCATCGAGAGTACATCACGGAACTCAACAAACGAACGAAATGGATACACGGAGCACACAGCATTAAACGAGGAACAGTAGTGCTTCTGAAGGAGGACAACCTTCCTGCTCTCCAGTGGGCCATGGGCAGAGTCACGGAGATTCACCCGGGAGCAGACGGTATCGTTCGCACAGTAACGATAAAAACTGCCAAGGGTACATTCGACAGAAACGTGAAGAAGCTCGCCCCGCTTCCACTCCAAGAAGAAGAGGCCCAACCTACAATCGCTGCCAATGCGGACTAGGCGGTCAACACGTCCCCATCATAGCTCTTCATTACAATAAGACATTATGATGCAATCAATTATTCAACACAATCCGTTCGTGACAACATACTATCACACAAACACACACACACACACAGTCACAACTCAACAAAACTTGATCGGTAGACCTCTCAACGGGGGGAGTATGTTCCGTCGCGGAAGAGATTTTCAAAGTTTCCCAATCATAAAATCAAAATCTGCTACGAGTATTTTTCGTCACGTAAAAATAATAATTAACGTTTTTTCCAAATCATCAAACTAAAAATAATTCAAGGACCTTCCGACGCAGAAATAATAATTTTTCGTCAACGAGTTTTTTACGAGTCTTTTTACCGTAGCAGCGGGGGATTAGAAAATTCTATTGTCGCATCGCCTTTTTCAATTTTCGAGACATTTGCAGTCCAGATGCAAGGACTTACCTCGTCGCTCAACCCGGCCATTACGTCGAAACAAGCGCGAGGGACTTAAACGGAGAAAATATGTAAACTCATTTTTTATCGATTTATACTCACCATCGGCGAGCACGGATTAAAGGATCGTGGTCCGGACGCATCGGCACCCCGAAGCAAGAGGGGGCGATGGGTCACGGGAAACCCCCGAGTACCTAGGTCCGAGCTCCGCCAAGGCGTCGACACGCCTCTTCATTTTTTATTCGTACTTAGAATAACCAATCAACATCGAAAACATTGATGCGAGCGACGGGACATCCCACTCCACTCATTTGCAAAATCATTGCCCCCCTCTCCAAAACAATTTGAGTTATTTTTTGGTACTTCTCAAGAAGTCAGTTGTCTTCAAACCGTCAACCAAGACAGACACTCCAAGAACCGATAGTCAGAGTCTCTCTACTCGGATTCTTGATCTACATCACACCACTCGCCACTCTATTCGTAAAACACACAACTATCTACAACGATACACAAACACATACAACATTTTTTGCAAAGAATATTTTTTGTTCTCAGTGTTAAAGATTTTCACTTCACTTACTGTATTCATAATTCAGATATTAATAAAGTTCTATATACGTTGTTTTTAAATAAAGAAATACCCGCGTCATTTTAATTAATCGCGCGGGAGTTCAACCATTCGCGGTTCATTATTTCGTGAGACGCGGATTTACGACCCGCGTCGGCTCAAACGCAACGGAGCCATCCGCAAAGGCTGAACAAGGAGGCTTCTGATTTCGCGTAAAGCGACTGGAGCACATGAAAAAAAAAAATCAAACTGAATCATCTTTGTCAGAAAGATGCGTACTTTTTTAAAAAAAATGGTTCAACACCAAAAACAAAATAACTGAACTAATATGGCGGCTTGGAAATTGGGAATCGTTCAAATTACGATAAAAATTGCGTTTTCACTTTGCTGGGGTCATCCGATGGGATTTTGGGACTCAAAATATGACAGACACTCAAGTGCAACTCGTACGACGAAGTAACAATCCAAAAAAAAATGTTTACTCCAACACTGTTAGACACAAGAACTAAACACCATAGGTAAAAATTTGTTAGAGTAATTTTTTTTTTTGGTTTGTTACTTCGTCGTATAAGTTGCACTTGAGTGTCTGTCATATTTTGAGTCCCAAAATCCCATCCGATGACCCCAGCAAAGTGAAAACGCGATTTTTATCATAATTTGAACGATTTCCAATTGTCAAGCCGCCATTTTAGTTCAGCTATTTTGTTTTTGGTGTTAAACAATTTTTTTTTAAAGTACGCATCTTTCTGATAAAAAAAGCATATCGGGCAAATTTGTCTTCTGTTGATATTTTGGCTATAATGAATTATTCCGATAAGCATTGCATGTTATCAAATGACAAAAAATATAAAATTACTTAGGCTCAGGTTAATATTGAGATAGGGAGGAGGCCCTTCGCGAATATTTTTTTTTAATTATTTGGAAACTATGTGGGGGGGCGTTCTTATTTTTATTCAAAAATGACCCTTGCTAAGAACCAGTCTAATATATATATATATATATAATATATATCAGACGTAAATTCCGCATGTGTTAACGCATCTGCGCCACGGCTCTCTATTTTTTTCGTCGGTCGGTAAATTGAAAAAAAAAATCGAAATGGCCACGATCCGACACCTCCGTTATGAAATAAACAAAGAAATAAACAATTACGATTCCAGAGCAAGAGGGAGAGAGAGAGAAGAGAGAGGGAAAGGTATTTTTTTATCTTGCATAAATACTCAGACAGCTTCCTGTTGTTCGGTAATCATTGAGATATTTATTCCACCGATGATAAACCATTTTCTTCATGGACTCATGGTTTATTCCGTTCGTAAAATAAAAAATAGTTTAAAAAATTTTTTGTATCAATAATAAATGAATTTAAAAAAAGGAAAATAAAAATAATAATTTGCACTCGAGGCGCGTATGCCCCGACACGTGTTCTATTTCTATTTTCAGTCATAAATAGTTGATGATTAAGAGCATTATATACGGAGGGGGAGCCGGAGGGGGGAGCGAGGGCGCCCGGTTATAAACGCAGTGTTTTCGCGCCTGGGCCGACAGACGTTACGCACTGGACCGCAACCGCGTTTTCCGACTGTTACACGCACACACACGCTCACCGTGTGTGTGTGTGTGTGTGTGTAACAGAGAGAGAGAGAAAGAGAGAGAGAGAGAGAGAGAGAGAGAGAGAGAGAGAGAGAGAGAGAGAGAGAGAGAGAGAGAGAGAGAGAGAGAGAGAGAGAGGAGAGAAAGAGAGAGAGAGAGAGAGAGAGAGAGAGAGAGAGAGAGAGAGAGAGAGAGAGAGAGAGAGGAGACAAAGCGAGAGCGAGAAAGAGAGACGGAGATGGAAAATTGAGGTGATATATGAGCATGGACCCCCCGGAGGCTTCGCACGGTTGAAACGTCGCATCTGTGGACGGTTCAATAATTATACATCGATCTCGAATAATTAAGATATTCATAATGTTACATACGTCCGCGATTAAATTTATTGAAACCGGGTGTGTGTGTGTGTGTGTGTGTGTGTGTGTTTGTGTGTGTGTGTGTGTGTGTGTGTGTGTGTAAGTGTCAGTGTGTGTGTGTGTAATATCGTCAACCCGGTGCAATTAACTCGAGATTTATAATCGGCTAACGGCCGCAATGATTCTCCGATGACGTTTTATCTGTCTCTCTCCCTCTCTCTCTCTCTCTCTCTCTCTCTCTCTCTCTCTCTCTCTCTCTCTCTCTCTCTCTCTCTCTTTTTTTGCTCTCATCGGTTGTCGGTCTTTCATTTTTTCCATTCAACGCCCGCAAAACGTCATCATCGACTTCATCAGCTCTTCCCTTACATTTTTTTTTCATTGAATTATCAGATTTAAAAAAAAAACAAGTATGAAAAAAAATATTTGAGAACATTTTTAATGATTTCACGAAATTATTTTTTTTTATTTTGTAAATTTAATGTGTAATCGCGGAGCAAATAAATTACAAAGTTAATTTTATATGCTGTACTTAAAGCAAGCATACAAAGTATAAAAAAAAATACTTTCATATACTTTGTATGCTTTGGTTGGAAATAAAAAAAAGTAAATTTTGCAAATGTTATTTTTTACTTCGATATATATTTTTTTTACGAGTATCGTGTTTTGTTCAACATTGGGATCAACATTGTCGTGGTTTTTTTTTTTCTTAATCTACGATTCGAATTGTCTCGATTTATGCGAATCTCGCCAACGATGCATCGCGCAACGACGATTATCCGACCACGATTTTTTTTCACGTTGACACGTTGCGATGCTGAATCCTCGGCAACGCGCCACAACAGATAGCTCGAGACCTCGTGTATAATCGTTTCGAACGATGGATCTCCCGAGCCGGATCGGCGTCCTCTTGATCTCGCGACTCTCGAACCCTCTCATCTCCATCCCCTCCACCCCCCCCCACGACTCATCGTGGCGCGTTCAATAATAACAAACAATTATGTCACAGCCGAGCGAACGAGACGGCCAGACTGCACGACGTAAAAAAAAAAAAGCAAGAAGGCTTAGTCAGTTTCACGATGCACGGAGATGAAACGTGACGAGTCAATGAACCACGGCGATGCCACGGTAGACCCTAGGGCATCACGACATAGTCGACTTCGTCTTCGTCGCATTGCCCACCTCGTTTGTGGATAAGTCGAGATAAAGTCCAACGGCACTTACAGTAATTACAGTAACGACTCTCCATACTCCGAAAATGTGGCGTCCCCCTCGCGAAATTTCTCGCAATTAAAACGCGGTAATCCTTAAATTCAAAGTTAATTCCAAGATGTATCTGAAAAAACGCGGGAAATTCAAAATTCCGATTTACCGATACTCAGTTATTTTCCCCAATTTTCAAATTAATTTTACTTTAGACAGCTGTATGGATTTTAATGAAATTATAAAAGGTTCGTTATATTATTTGAAATGATTATCTATATATTCTTGATGTTATCCCCCCGCCCTTCGATTTTTGGACTATCGAGAGGTTTTACTGTATCGCGATGTGAACGCGTGGAAGAGGACGGAAGATCTCAACGATGGTTGAATAAAATCGTAAATACGAATACGTGGATGAGACACTAATCGGGGTTGTGTGTAAACGTAACCACGCGGAGGAGGGGGGGGGGGGGATTGAGGATTCGCGATCGGCACGATGAAGACGAACGTGAGGACCTTACCGATAGGTCCTTCGGTTCTTCTTCAGCGTCGTTCTTTTTTTTTTATTTTTTTTTTTTTTTCGACTCGAGCGTTGACGGTGCTCTTCTTCTTCGCGTCCTCGCCGGCACACTCGATAATTAACAGAGAGCGACGATACACGAGCAAAAAAAAATGGTATATATATATATATATATATATATATATATATATTCTCTATAGAGGCGCACTCGTACGTGCTCGAGCTTCGTCCACCTGTCTCTCCCTTGAGCTTCTCTTCGTTCGACGGTGTCTCACGTTAATGTATATATGTGTGTGTGCGTGTGTGTGCGTGTGCGCGCGCGCGCGCGCGTGTGTGTGTGTGTGTGTGTGTGTGTGTGTGTGTGTGTGTGTGTGTGTGTGTGTGTGTGTGTGTGTGTGTGTGTGTGTGTGTGTGTGTGTGTGTGTGTATGTATACTCGGTAATAAGAATTCCCAAGGGGGATCAAAGAGTCTGAGAGGATACGGAATTCATTGAGTATAGTCCATACAGTACTCGCGTATGGCCGGTCTTTAGTGTGCTTTTATGTTTTGCTGTCATTTATGTTGGGATTTTTTTTTTTTTTTTTTTTTTTTTTTTTTTTTCAAGATCGCCGTATATGCGATGAGATATGTGAGCGAGGTTCATTCACGTTTTACGGATTCCGTTGAAGCCGTAAAGCCCGGAGACGGGGTTTGCTTTCATTAACAATACCGCGCATCGAACCGCTCTCTCGGACGATCGACGACCGTTCGCGGGGCCTTGTGCGGGTAATCTCATCTGTGATATTGAATTTTTCGTTTGGATATTTATCGCATCGAAACATGTAGCTTGACAATGTCACTGTCAAGTTGGCGAACGAAAGTCGGAAAAATTAATTTACCGTGCGAACGAATTTAGGTGCTCCTTAGGTGCCAGTGATTTTGGAAAATGTTTTCTGGCCAAAATGTAGAGTTAGGTGCTTTTTAGGTGCTTTTTAGGTGCTCTTTAGGTGCTCTTTAGGTGCCTTTCAGGTGCTAATTTGGGTACAGGTTTCAAACTCAAATGATCATTTTAGTGATTTTGGAAAATGTTTTATGGCCACAATGTGCAGAGTACTACAATCTCGATTCAAGCACCAAATTAGGTGCAAAAAGACTCTACATTCGGTTTCGGAATGTATTAATTTCCAGACATTATAGTTTGCCAGCTCGACAAAAGTATCCTTGATGGTCCAAAAAAATGGTGCGACCAGACTCTGTCTATTTTTCATCGGTAACACGATAGAATGTTCGAAGAGTGCCCTCTTGGCTCGAGAACCTTTAGCATTCGAATGTGAATTGATGTTTCTTTTTTTTTTTTTTTTTTTTAAGATTAAAAGATTGTTTGCCATGTAATTCCGACGGAGGCACGCCCAGTGCTCACAGAGGTTACAGACACACAGCTTGGTACCGTTTGGGATCCGCGTCCCTGACATATTCCGAGTGGTAACGAAAGTGGCCAAGTGGCGCTAGTTGAACCGGCCGATATCAGGTTTATTATATGTCAAATTTTACCGGAAGCTACGCGAAGGTCGACGGTAGGTCGGTCGATGGAGGGTCGTCGGTCGCGATAAATGGCACGACTCCGTACCTTCTGGTGGATAAGCAACTCCACCTGGCGGAGCACATTCGAACCCATTCAAACTACAACACAGCTCGGAAGCTGCGCGTTTACCTTGATCCAACTTAACCGGTCCCAACTCTCGAATATTTTCACCACGAAAATTTGAAAAAAAATAAATAAATAAATAGAAAAAAATGAAAAATGATCAGGTGACCTAGCTCCAAACACTCATCTATCATTATCAGAGCCAGAGTTTTCTAAAAAAAAAACTAAAAAATTAATATCGAATCTAAAAGTTTCGTTTTAAACAAAAATTTCAATGATTATAAAAATTATCACGTAAATTTCGAATTTTAATTTTTTTCTCATAGATTTACCTTGCATATGCAATTGAAACATCGGGTGTTTGGAATTTTGTCGACGGTGAAGTCTTCGCCCTCGACGTCGCAAGTCTCGCGACTACCTGAGAACAAATAAACATATATTTATTTATTTATTTTTTTTGTTCGTTCGTTGATTCATTGTCATCGTTAACATTTTTGTGGTTCTTAATAACGTACACACACACACACACACACATATATATATATATATATATATATATATATATATATATATATACATATTTATATATGTATTTGTCGTGTTCGAGAGAAACGATTTTAGTGAATGACTGGGCTGTAAGTTTGATGGGATATAGCGTTTTCTCGGTAGGACCACGGACCGAGAGGCGCGTGTTTTGCTCGGAAGAGATATCCTAATCGGTCGTCGTTGGGAGCAGATGAGGGCCTCCTCTCGAAGAGCTCGGGGCAAGGCCGTCCGAGCACCTAATCTCACACGTGAGGCTGCGCTATCGGACATTGCTATCGTGTGTGCTCGCTTCCCCCTCCCCCTCTCCCTCCCCTTTGCCTCCTCGTAACACTGTCCGAGTGACCGGTTTCAGTGTGGAAATTCAATAAAGATATTCACACATAACGTTATACGTGTGTATATATATATATATATATATATATATATATATATATATATTCATATAGTTATTTACACATTTACAACACGTTTGTGCAACCTGTTCCACGCGTTACTCTTTGCTCGTTACGACTTATCTCCCGACACCTTACCACTAGTTTTTTTTTTCTTTCTTTTTAACTTAAACTAAATTTTCTATTTATTTCGAGCTTCTCGTGATTTTTATTTTCCCATGGAAAATGGAGAAATAAGGATACAACTGATATGACCGATTGAATTTGTCACGATAGTCGTCTACAATTTTATTACGATCAGAACCAAAATTGTCTGACTAAAAAATGATATTCAATCATTTTTATCATATTGCTATTCGTTTTTTTTTTTAATATTTAAAAAATCGAATTATCCGAACTATCGTTTTGCGATGCAGCAGGCGAGAATCCAAAAGTGAAACGGATAATCATATGGAGCGAAGGTTGCGACAACAAGCATATTGCACCTAAACGGGAAATAAATTTCGTGGCCGGATTAGATCGGCACCGCCGCGGGTTCGAGAGTGTGATAGATATCGGAGATTAATACAAGATACACAGTGTGTGTGTGTCGAGCACCAAGTTACTCGATACTACCAGTGCGCGACACACAACACGTGGGCAGATCTTTACGGGCTGTCTTGGTTTTCTTCGTCATTATTATTATCATAATTTTTTTTTTTTTAACACGGTTGGAATTTTCATGTTCGTTATGACTCGAGAGCTGGGCAGCTACCGCATTGACAACTCGACTCAACTTTCAAATTCAACCATCGGGAAAAATTGTAAAATCGAAAGAAACATTTTTTACAAATTAATTTGATACATTTTGTCGAATCAATTTGTAAAATTATATTTATTTTATTTATGTTAATAGTGTTTTATATTAATTTGTGAATTATAATTATTTATATTGATTTGATACATTTTATAAATCAATTGTACATTTTATTAAAATAAAATTACAAATTGATTCGATATAATTTATCGAATTGATTTGTGAATTATATTTATTTCATTTATATTAATATTATTTTTTCATTAATTTGTCAATTACAATTATTCATATTGATTTGATACATTTTATAAATTAATTGTACATTTTATCAAAAAAAAATTACAAATTAATCTGATACATTTTATCGAATTAATTTGTCAATTATATTTATTTTATTTATATTAATATTATTTTATATTAATTTGTGAATTATGATTATTTATTTCAATTTCATACATTTTATCAATTAATTGTACATTTTATTAAATTAATTCGTAAATTTATTTGATAAATCTTATCAAATTAATTTGTAAATACGTTCGATCACTTTGTCAATGGTGAAACGTACGAGCCAAGAATCTGATATTCGCATTATTGTTCGATGGAATGTTCGAACACGATGATACAAGTTCGTACCTCCCCCCCCCCCCCCCTGCGGGGGAGGCCCTCACCTGAGTCGTGTGAGATAGGATGTTTGAACAGTCGTGAAAAATCAGTTATGGCCCTGTTGTAAATGTGTGAACGTTTGTGAATTGGTGAAACAAGTCGCACGTGTGTTTTACCCGGACCTTCGATTCGAAGTTGTATGGTCTCGAATGGTGGGTTGCGAGGAGGGGGGGGGGGGGGGCGACACGCCTCGTCGATATGTGTGATGCCGGTTGTGTTAGGTTCGAACGTGTGGCAAACGTATATATCGATGGAGTACAACATGTAAATTCACACGATTTTATCGGCGTTGCCGATCGTACATACAACGACAACTCCCGGGAGAGTGAAATAGCAAACACATGGATAATGTGTATGGGATATTCCATGTCAAATTGGACGGTTGAAACCGTGACGATATTTTGAAGTGGTTTTTAATTTCTTTGAGGTATAATTTTTTTAGAGAGATTCGAAAATTCTGTAAATAATTACACGAGTGTCTTTGTAAATGTTTTTTTTTTTCGAATCAAAGCCAAAAGAAAAAAAAATCGTGAACCGAATCGTCAGGGATCGGGATTTTGATCGTTGCCGATTTGACATGGAATGCCCCATGCACATGTGTATCAATGACCCGACAACCGGCATCGATAAAAAAATAAATAAAAAGAGTGAAGATTGGTAACGGATCGAACGGAAGCCAATAATCGGTAATATACAACACCAAAATACAATCAACCGGTTCAACATTCTCGAAAAAAAAAAAAAACCCCTCTCGTCCAAAAAGTGTCCAAGTCGATGAAACTAATTAATCACATTTACACGAAAATCACCAAATTTCCTGTCCGTCCATTCAAGGTACAAAAAAAATTGAAATACAACATTCACGATAATCACAAACGATTGAATATCGATCACACGTGTTAACAATTTGTTAAATTAAATTTCGAACATTATTTCTTTATTTTTTTTTATAATCGACTTTTAAAGAGTGGATCGAGTCCTGTTCGAGGGGACGAATGTGTATATATGAGTAAGGCCATTTATTCTCCGGACTCGATTCGACCTGACTCAACAATCGCGTTTATAAACCGGGAGATAATGCTGATTAGTACTAATAATAGAAGCTTTGAAAAAGAGAACGCGTCCACTGGCTGCGAGAGGGGCAGAAGGGGGAGGGCGAGGAGGGCGAGGAAGGGGGGGGGGCATTATGTGGAGCGTGACGCGGTCCGATTAAGAGCATACGCTGTATATATACACGCCGCTCCTACATACACGGATCGTGTGTGCTTTGTAATAAATATATATGTATATATATGTAAATATGTGCATGCACTACTGTTCGGTGAATCGTCGTTGAGATAGCGAGAGAGTCGCGACCAGACTAAACATATTGAATAAGAAAGTTAACAACAGTTTTTTTTTTTTTTTTTTTTTTTTTTTTCAATCCAAGTGTTCATCGATAACCAAAAAATTAATTTGACCCTCGTAGATCCTCGTTTGGGGTAACTCGTGTCCATTTGATTTGTTTGGCTACTCAATTGTCTACCAACAATTTTTTTAAAAAATAATTCAGAAATATTTAAACACTATTTTATATTACCATAAAATAATTATTTTATATTTAAATTTGAAAAAAAAAAATGTTTAAAAAAATGTACAATGATTGTAAAACGTGAGTTAGAGCATTACGAGAATTCAGGAGGTACAAGAATGACCCCACGACGAGGACCAAGGGTCAAAACAATATCAATGGCGACGCGAAAACGAATTTTCGTGAATCTTTTCGGTCCATCATGAAGACCACACTAATATCTATCGTTGGAAGAATAAAAATGTTTTGAGGAAAAAAAAAACAACACTTACCGATAATACTTTCGGACACGGCATCGCATCTTCCAGTCAGACCGACGATGGTAGAGATAACGAGAGCGATGAGGAATCGCGTGGCGGGCAGCGACCTGGGCTCCATGATCGAGTCGTCCCGTCCCGTCTCTCCTCGTTGATCGACGACGATGATCGTTCGGGATCGGGGCGCTCACGCGCGATGCTGCTGAGTGACGTTGGTCGGGCGAATCGGCTGTCGAAACATAGCCAAAT
>OY759163.1:7514510-7522010 GCA_963662125.1 Diplazon laetatorius | reverse complement strand
ACACACACACACACACACACACACACACACACACACACACACACACCACACACACACACACACACACACACACACACACACACACACACACACACACACACACACACACACACACACACACACACACACACACACACACACACACACACACACACACACACACACACACACACACACACACACACACACACACACACACACACACACACACACACACACACACACACACACACACACACACACACACACACACACACACACACACACACACACACACACACACACACACACACACACACACACACACACACACACACACACACACACACACACACACACACACACACACACACACACACACACACACACACACACACACACACACACACACACACACACACACACACACACACACACACACACACACACACACACACACACACACACACACACACACACACACACACACACACACACACACACACACACACACACACACACACACACACACACACACACACACCACACACACACACACACACACACACACACACACACACACACACACACACACACACACACACACACACACACACACACACACACACACACACACACACACACACACACACACACACACACACACACACACACACCACACACACACACACACACACACACACACACACACACACACACACAACACACACACACACACACACACACACACACACACACACACACACACACACACACACACACACACACACACACACACACACACACACACACACACACACACACACACACACACACACACACACACACACACACACACACACACACACACACACACACACACACACACCACACACACACACACACACACACACACACACACACACACACACACACTCACACACACACACACACACACACACACACACACACACACACACACACACACACACACACACACACACACACACACACACACACACACACACACACCACACACACACACACACACCACACACACACACACACACACACACACACACACACACACACACACACACACACACACACACACACACACACACACACACACACACACACACACACACACACACACACACACACACACACTCACACCACACACACACACACACACACACACACACACACAACACACACACACACACACACACACACACACACACACACACACACACACACACACACACACACACACACACACACACACACACACACACACACACACACACACACACACACACACACACACACACACACACACACACACACACACACACACACACACACACACACACACACACACACACACACACACACAACACACACACACACACACACACACACACACACACACACACACACACACACACACACACACACACACACACCACACACACACACACACACACACACACACACACACACACACACACACACACACACACACACACACACACACACACACACACACACACACACACACACACACACACACACACACACACACACACACACACACACACACACACACACACACACACACACACACACACACACACACACACACACACACACACACACACACACACTCACACACACACACACACACACACACACACACACACACACACACACACACACACACACACACACACACACACACACACACACACACACACACACACACACACACACACACACACACACACACACACACACACACACACACACACACACACACACACACACACACACACACACACACACACACACACACACACACACACACACACACACACACACACACACACACACACACACACACACACACACACACACACACACACACACACACACACACACACACACACACACACACACACACACACACACACACACACACACACACACACACACACACACACACACACACACACACACACACACACACACACACACACACACACACACACACACACACACACACACACACACACACACACACACACACACACACACACACACACACACACACACACACACACACACACACACACACACACACACACACACACACACACACACACACACACACACACACACACACACACACACACACACACACACACACACACACACACACACACACACACACACACACACACACACACACACACACACACACACACACACACACACACACACACACACACACACACACACACACACACACACACACACACACACACACACACACACACACACACACACACACACACACACACACACACACACACACACACACACACACACACACACACACACACACACACACACACACACACACACACACACACACACACACACACACACACACACACACACACACACACACACACACACACACACACACACACACACACACACACACACACACACACACACACACACACACACACACACACACACACACACACACACACACACACACACACACACACACACACACACACACACACACACACACACACACACACACACACACACACACACACACACACACACACACACACACACACACACACACACACACACACACACACACACACACACACACACACACACACACACACACACACACACACACACACACACACACACACACACACACACACACACACACACACACACACACACACACACACACACACACACACACACACACACACACACACACACACACACACACACAACACACACACACACACACACACACACACACACACACACACACACACACACACACACACACACACACACACACACACACACACCACACACACACACACACACACACACACACACACACACACACACACACACACACACACACACACACACACACACACACACACACACACACACACACACACACACACACACACACACACACACACACACACACACACACACACACACACACACACACACACACACACACACACACACACACACACACACACACACACACACACACACACACACACACACACACACACACACACACACACACACACACACACACACACACACACACACACACACACACACACACACACACACACACACACACACACACACACACACACACACACACACACACACACACACACACACACACACACACACACACACACACACACACACACACACACACACACACACACACACACACACACACACACACACACACACACACACACACACACACACACACACACACACACACACACACACACACACACACACACACACACACACACACACACACACACACACACACACACACACACACACACACACACACACACACACACACACACACACACACACACACACACACACACACACACACACACACACACACACACACACACACACACACACACACACACACACACACACACACACACACACACACACACACACACACACACACACACACACACACACACACACACACACACACACACACACACACACACACACACACACACACACACACACACACACACACACACACACACACACACACACACACACACACACACACACACACACACACACACACACACACACACACACACACACACACACACACACACACACACACACACACACACACACACACACACACACACACACACACACACACACACACACACACACACACACACACACACACACACACACACACACACACACACACACACACACACACACACACACACACACACACACACACACACACACACACACACACACACACACACACACACACACACACACACACACACACACACACACACACACACACACACACACACACACACACACACACACACACACACACACACACACACACACACACACACACACACACACACACACACACACACACACACACACACACACACACACACACACACACACACACACACACACACACACACACACACACACACACACACACACACACACACACACACACACACACACACACACACACACACACACACACACACACACACACACACACACACACACACACACACACACACACACACACACACACACACACACACACACACACACACACACACACACACACACACACACACACACACACACACACACACACACACACACACACACACACACACACACACACACACACACACACACACACACACACACACACACACACACACACACACACACACACACACACACACACACACACACACACACACACACACACACACACACACACACACACACACACACACACACACACACACACACACACACACACACACACACACACACACACACACACACACACACACACACACACACACACACACACACACACACACACACACACACACACACACACACACACACACACACACACACACACACACACACACACACACACACACACACACACACACACACACACACACACACACACACACACACACACACACACACACACACACACACACACACACACACACACACACACACACACACACACACACACACACACACACACACACACACACACACACACACACACACACACACACACACACACACACACACACACACACACACACACACACACACACACACACACACACACACACACACACACACACACACACACACACACACACACACACACACACACACACACACACACACACACACACACACACACACACACACACACACACACACACACACACACACACACACACACACACACACACACACACACACACACACACACACACACACACACACACACACACACACACACACACACACACACACACACACACACACACACACACACACACACACACACACACACACACACACACACACACACACACACACACACACACACACACACACACACACACACACACACACACACACACACACACACACACACACACACACACACACACACACACACACACACACACACACACACACACACACACACACACACACACACACACACACACACACACACACACACACACACACACACACACACACACACACACACACACACACACACACACACACACACACACACACACACACACACACACACACACACACACACACACACACACACACACACACACACACACACACACACACACACACACACACACACACACACACACACACACACACACACACACACACACACACACACACACACACACACACACACACACACGAACACACACACACACACACACACACACACACACACACACACACACACACACACACATGGCTTATCCGTGGGTGCAACACTATGCAACAAACTACGCGAGAGAACGAGAGACGATTGCGAGCGCACACCTGTCAGGACTCGGGTGCGATAACATGCGCGCGATATCCTGACTTTCGACGCGATCTCTCATATACTCCCACGTCAATGTTCACGACCACTCTTGCGAACCTCTTGGAATCATCCGATTGGGTTTCGGATTCAGTCAGGTGTGTTGTTTCAGTGTCTTCATCGAATTGGGAGATCCTGATGGTGGCCATTTTTATTTTTTTCATGGTTGGTTTATTAAGGTCCTCCCCGCTCCATAAGAGAGTTCCTCGTTAGATTTCCACGAAACTTGGCACACTTATGGGTATTGAGAAGAAAAACGGTTCAGTTAAATTTTTTATGGCTTTCCGGAGCGCGAGAAAAAATTTATCAACACTTTTATTTTCACACGTTTAACACGGAGCCTTATGGAGAATCACGGTCAATTTGATATGATACAAAAAGTCCACGTCAGATTTTAATGAAAACACTTGAGCTGCAAGTTGAATATTCGGACAACATTTTGGGCACTTGACAGTAGAGATCAGGGGACTGTGATGATAATCATGAGCAAATAAACATCGGGAAAATACAGTTTATATGAGGAGTTGGTCGTGATCCAGTAGACATGGCAACGTTGCGCGTTTGTTTCCCATCTTCTCTCTCTCTCTCTCTCTCTCTCTCTCTCTCTCTCTCTCTCTCTCTCTCTCTCTCTCTCTCTCTCTCTCTCTCTCTCTCTCTCTCTCTCTGATCGACATCATAACACGCGACGTTGTCACATCAAAGTACTACGTACCTCAATCGGGAGATGGTATATCTTAGGCTTTGCTGTGACTCTGACAGTTTGTGGAATACTACCTTAATAAATCGGAGGAACCACAGCACATCGGTAACTGACATTGGAGATGAACCGAGTTCGTCAACGACGACAGCTAGTTGGGAAAATTCGACGCTTCGTGGAAGGTTTCCAATTGGACGGTTGCCTGTGACAGCTCTGTGATCAAACACGGCGTGATGCATCGTTGCGAGTGGGAAAATTTCCGGGAGTGATCGTCGGGGATGGCCGTTGAGTCGACGATGAATTTTCGGGTTCGAGTCTATGCAGTCTTGGGATATTTGGATTTGGAGTTTTTGACTTTAGGGCAGTGTTTGAGTCTATGCAGTCTTGGGATATTTGGATTTGGAGTTTTTGACTTTAGGGCAGTGTTTGTGGCACGCAGCCGGGAGCAGTTTCTATTGATAACGGATAAATCGATTGATAGTTAACCAGTCGAGTACTCTCGATCATCGAGTACACTGTGGGTCATAATGACCCGGCCTGACTTCGATGCGTCACCGTTCTAAATATGATTCTCAAACTAATTTGAGAATTATTTAGAAACAGCCAATATTTGTCGAAAGTTTAGATGGTTATAACTATGCGAAAAATCGGTGGATTCGGATGAACCATGGCTCATTCGAAAGCTTGAACTTTCTTGTTTTTCTATCCGAAGATCAAAAAAATTTCTGAACCCCTGCTGCTCTGTGCCAAGTTCTCAAAGAGATAAGAAAAGTTACCCCTCTATTTTACAAAAACTTTGAAAGCTCGCCTTGGCTGCAGACAAATTTTTAATGAGAAATCCGCCGCGAGTGTTCGAAAGCTTGTTGAATTCTCTTGAAAATGCTATCTTTTTCATTTCCGTATGGTTTTTTCCGACCGAGTTATTAAATGTCAAAGGAAACAAAAAATGTCTTACTCTGAGCTTCGGTATCTTTCGAAATAATCATTGGACGATGATCAGCCTGATTCTGCAACGAAATATGGGGTTTAGATCATAGTCGAATTACGGGGCAAATTGACCTGATGTGTGTTGGGCGGGTTAAGGTCCTTTCGCAGCTGGCTGTGGCGCGTGGCCACAATTCGAATGACGTATCTGCTACGTGCAAGATGACAACATTCCACAGTGTTTGGTCACGCTGAATAATCGAAAACCACTTTGTAACAGTTTTTAATTATTTTTCTCATCGTCTTAATTTACGATCTATCG
>OY759163.1:7513137-7514310 GCA_963662125.1 Diplazon laetatorius | reverse complement strand
CTCTCTCGCGGGTATAACAACTATATGGGGACACAATACGCGAGTATCAGGGAGCTCATGATCGTTGCTGCCGCCGCCGAACGCGCGTGCTCCTGCTCACCGTGATCGTACTACGGATGTGTGTCCCACGAGCCCCGTTTTGCATGCCGGGGAGTTCGTAATATGCACGATATATATATATATATATATATATATATATATATATATATATATATATATATATATATATATATATATATATATATATATTATCCAAGAGCTCGGGCACGAGCATACGATTTTGGGATGACCGAGAATAGAGTGCTTCCAACGCTATTCAATTGATATCCGATGATTTTTCAACGATGGGGGAAAATGTTGTGGAGAAGAATTGTCCATCATCAAAGGGCGAACATCGCCACGTACAGGGTTTCTCCCCCAAGGTCATGATTTTCGAGCTTTCAAGGTCAGACGATTATGGGATGAGCAATAGAGTGCTTTCATCGATTTTCAATTGATATCCGATGATTTTTCAACGATGGAGAGAAACGTTGTGGAGAAGAGTTGTTCATCATCAAAGGACGAATATCGCCACGTGCGGAGATTTTTCTCCAAGGTCATAATTTTCGAGGTTTGAAGGTCATAAGAATTTTCGCCACAGGGACTGGAAATTTTTTTTCGGTCGTGATAGCGCGGTGGTAAAGGTCAAGACCCGTTCAACGAAGAGTTACACAATGACCTTCGCGTGATCTTGAGCATGGGGAAGTGATGGATAAAACAACTAAAAAAAAAATAAGAAAATCATTATTATACGATCGGCCGAGCGTTCCGTGTGCATGGGCGATCTCGGAGCCGGGGCTGGGGTGTAGCCCGAGAGAGAGAGAGAGGGAGAGAGGGAGAGAGAGAGAGAGAGAGTCCCCAGGTGTAATCAATGAGCGTGCACCAAGCCCGATCCTGGGCGCTAAGCCACACCTGCCGCCAACACGTTGGATCGGTTAAGTCTCACGCCGCGTGATCGAGCTCTGCATAACCAAGGTGTTCCTTAATACCGACATTTTGAATTTTTAATTCTCTCAACCTCCCGAACCATCAAATACGTATTTAAAAAAAAATCAATGCGTACGAAATTGCAGATCACTGCTGCGAAATTGAAGATCACTCAACCCGTGCCACACCGATCAATTGAAATTTTCC
>OY759163.1:7505637-7508137 GCA_963662125.1 Diplazon laetatorius | reverse complement strand
GAGCTTGCATCGATTCCGAGATTTCGACGTTTTATATACTTTCTGCACACACACACACACACACACACACACACACACACACACACACACACTCGCGCATCCGTTTGTGCGCACGGATGCAAATGCGTAAGGACTCGCGACCGATAAAGAGGACGAATGTGCACAGCTGCGCTCGAGACCAAGGCCATGCACTCACGAATACTATCACACACACACACACACATACGTTCGCCAACGCCTTTCCCAACCTCGCGAGAGGTCACGAGATAATCACGAACAACCGTGTCGAGATTTCGTCGAGCTTTTACGTCCAAGTCTCACCTCGCTATTTTTATTCTCTCATTTTTTCCGCAAAAAAAAAAATCGTCATCGAACCGTCGAGAAGTGTTCGTCTACTATTTTACCAAGCTTCGAGTTTCCACTTGAAAATAAAAACAATATGGATTTCGTATTCAAATGAATTTCAATTGACAAAAACGTAAATTAAAAAGAATATCATTTCAATTTCTGTTTTTCTTTGTATGTAATTAATGTAACAATAATGTGTGATAGAAAAAAAAGAAGTCAAAGCAAGAAAAAAAATTAACTAATTACTATTTGAAATTTATTACGAATTTTTTATTACTAATTAAAATTTTCAAGTCTCATTGTTTTTCGAGAAAATCAATTTTGACAGACGGATAGACACGAGTGTAATATTTTTTTTTTTCGGAGGTACGGCCCAAGCGGAAAAAAAATATATAAACAATTGATAGATTATATATAGAAGTGGTCATATGTTTTTTTATATGCAAACTATACATAATCTGCATAGATACCATAGATACTTATGGAATCTATGTAGATTATGTATAGTTTGCATATAAAAAACGTATGTCCAGTTCTGAATATAATCTATCAATTGTTTATATCTTTTTTTTCCACTTGGAGAACCTTGAAAAAAATGTATCTACGAAAAAAAAATCCATCTTTTGGGTCTCAGCTGGTTTGGTCTCCCAGCAGAGACCGAAGCAGGCAACGACCATACGACCAGTGCGAAAGCAACGTACCAGCTGTAGATGACATTAACGACACGGTGTGTTACGTCCGATGAATCATCTATGTGTTTGAATTTAGAAAAAAGGAAAAAAAAATAAACGAAAAAAAAACAGACGAAATAAACGTATGGGGGGGACTATCGAAGTGGCGGTTAATGTTACGCAGATTTCTGCGGCAATGGCAAAAACGACTATATGTGATAATATATATATATGTGTATATATATATATATATATATATATATATATATATATATATATATATATATATTATCACATATATGACGTTTTGATAATAAAGCCAGACACGTTTGATGACGCGTAATCGTTGCGATCGGGAATATATCTGTTGATGCTAATGCCTCTGCATTTCTGTTTTCTGTATCACGCGCAATAATTATCACACACATGCAAAATAGTCGCCGTCTCTCTCTGTCTTTTTTTTAAATATATTTTTTCTAACTTTTCTATATTTAAAATATTCTCTGTGCCAAATAATTTATTTACGAGTCTAGACTCTCGAGACGTCGATTATATACATAAACAATGAGAACGAGCAAGGTGGAGCGGAAATCCAAGAGAGAGAGAGAGAGATTCGAGGAGAGAGAGAGAGAGAGAGAGAGAGAGGGAGAGACGCCACTTCCCCGCGGGGTTTCCTTTGCCAGCCGCGTTTCAACCACGTCTACCGATCGTTCCGACAAATTTGTTATCTTACCCACGGAAATTCTGTGTACAGAGCGGGGGGAGGGGGGGGCGAAGGGGGCAGCGAGGATAACGTTAACGTGCACGTTCGTTAAATGCGCTTTGGAAACGATTTTCTACGAATTCACGATATTCGCGGTTTCGTGTGGCTTAGAAAATTTTGCACCGGATTACGATATATACAACGTGGGGATGGAAAAATATACCGTTTTCTCACGGTTTAGTTGTTAACGCGTGTGTGTGCGGTGAAAAACTTGGAAAATCTATTTTTGATTTCGTTCTAACGCGACGTCGAATAGTCACGTTTGAAATTATTTTATTTATTTTATTTATTTTATTTATTTTATTTATTTTATTTATTTTATTTATTTTATTTATTTTATTTATTTTATTTATTTTATTTATTTTATTTATTTTATTTATTTTATTTATTTTATTTATTTTATTTATTTTATTTATTTTATTTATTTTATTTATTTTATTTATTTTATTTATTTTATTTATTTTATTTATTTTATTTATTTTATTTATTTCATCTGTTTTAATTTTAATTTTATTTTATTTTAGATTGATTGATGTTGGTGCTGGTAGTGTTCGAATTGTGCACCATTGTGCATCAAATAGGCGTGCAAAGAGTTTGTCCTCGGATTTTCCACGACCTCGTTCAAATCGCTCCGGGAGCATATGGACGGCTAGGAATCGGCTGCACGCATGCGCCTTTTGCATTGAGCAATTTCACGGGTCTCACCGTGTCGAATCGA
>OY759163.1:7443137-7500637 GCA_963662125.1 Diplazon laetatorius | reverse complement strand
CACACACACACACACACACACACACACACACACACACACACACACACACACACACACACACACACACACACACACACACACACACACACACACACACACACACACACACACACACACACACACACACACACACACACACACACACACACACACACACACACACACACACACACACACACACACACACACACACACACACACACACACACACACACACACACACACACACACACACACACACACACACACACACACACACACACACACACACACACACACACACACACACACACACACACACACACACACACACACACACACACACACACACACACACACACACACACACACACACACACACACACACACACACACACACACACACACACACACACACACACACACACACACACACACACACACACACACACACACACACACACACACACACACACACACACACACACACACACACACACACACACACACACACACACACACACACACACACACACACACACACACACACACACACACACACACACACACACACACACACACACACACACACACACACACACACACACACACACACACACACACACACACACACACACACACACACACACACACACACACACACACACACACACACACACACACACACACACACACACACACACACACACACACACACACACACACACACACACACACACACACACACACACACACACACACACACACACACACACACACACACACACACACACACACACACACACACACACACACACACACACACACACACACACACACACACACACACACACACACACACACACACACACACACACACACACACACACACACACACACACACACACACACACACACACACACACACACACACACACACACACACACACACACACACACACACACACACACACACACACACACACACACACACACACACACACACACACACACACACACACACACACACACACACACACACACACACACACACACACACACACACACACACACACACACACACACACACACACACACACACACACACACACACACACACACACACACACACACACACACACACACACACACACACACACACACACACACACACACACACACACACACACACACACACACACACACACACACACACACACACACACACACACACACACACACACACACACACACACACACACACACACACACACACACACACACACACACACACACACACACACACACACACACACACACACACACACACACACACACACACACACACACACACACACACACACACACACACACACACACACACACACACACACACACACACACACACACACACACACACACACACACACACACACACACACACACACACACACACACACACACACACACACACACACACACACACACACACACACACACACACACACACACACACACACACACACACACACACACACACACACACACACACACACACACACACACACACACACACACACACACACACACACACACACACACACACACACACACACACACACACACACACACACACACACACACACACACACACACACACACACACACACACACACACACACACACACACACACACACACACACACACACACACACACACACACACACACACACACACACACACACACACACACACACACACACACACACACACACACACACACACACACACACACACACACACACACACACACACACACACACACACACACACACACACACACACACACACACACACACACACACACACACACACACACACACACACACACACACACACACACACACACACACACACACACACACACACACACACACACACACACACACACACACACACACACACACACACACACACACACACACACACACACACACACACACACACACACACACACACACACACACACACACACACACACACACACACACACACACACACACACACACACACACACACACACACACACACACACACACACACACACACACACACACACACACACACACACACACACACACACACACACACACACACACACACACACACACACACACACACACACACACACACACACACACACACACACACACACACACACACACACACACACACACACACACACACACACACACACACACACACACACACACACACACACACACACACACACACACACACACACACACACACACACACACACACACACACACACACACACACACACACACACACACACACACACACACACACACACACACACACACACACACACACACACACACACACACACACACACACACACACACACACACACACACACACACACACACACACACACACACACACACACACACACACACACACACACACACACACACACACACACACACACACACACACACACACACACACACACACACACACACACACACACACACACACACACACACACACACACACACACACACACACACACACACACACACACACACACACACACACACACACACACACACACACACACACACACACACACACACACACACACACACACACACACACACACACACACACACACACACACACACACACACACACACACACACACACACACACACACACACACACACACACACACACACACACACACACACACACACACACACACACACACACACACACACACACACACACACACACACACACACACACACACACACACACACACACACACACACACACACACACACACACACACACACACACACACACACACACACACACACACACACACACACACACACACACACACACACACACACACACACACACACACACACACACACACACACACACACACACACACACACACACACACACACACACACACACACACACACACACACACACACACACACACACACACACACACACACACACACACACACACACACACACACACACACACACACACACACACACACACACACACACACAAACACACTTGCAGCGTCGAATCAAAGTTACACATCGTTGTTGCAGGTGGAATTGTCACGTTGGTCTACATAAACTGATTTACCGTGCGAAACTGATTAATCGGCGTGACCCTGCGCCTTCCACGCTCGACGTCCACGCGTGTACCATTAAACTCCCCGCCGCGCATATTTGCGCAATCGATATATGTCTTCGAACACAAAGCAGGTCACAATACAATCTCGTGTTCACTCGAATACCTTCAGCTTTTACTTTCATTGTTTTATTTTATCATTGTGATACGAAAAAGTTATTACGTGATTGATTGCAATAAATAATATTCATGATTATTGTAACAAAGATAATTATTTATCGTCATTTGTCATAATTGTCGAGTCGAGTCCGAGTCCTTGTTTTTTTGTTTTAAGGTAGTACCCTCCATAAGAGAGTTCCTCGTCAATTTTCATGAAACTTGGTATACTTATAGGTATTGATGAGAAAAACGGTTCAGTTGAAAATTTTTATGGCTTTCCGGAGCGTGAGAAAAAATATATCGACACTTTTATTTTCACACGTTTAACACGGAGCCTTATGGAGAATCACGATCAATTTGATACAATACAAAAAGTTCTCGTCAGATTTTAATGAAAACACTTGAGCTGCAAGTTGAATATATGGACAACATTTTGGGCACTTGACAGTAGAGATCAGGAGGCTGTGATGATGATAATAAGCAAATAAACATCGGGAAAATACAGTTAATATGAGGACTTGGTCGTGATCCAGTAGACATGGCAACGTTGCGCGTTTGTTTCCCATCTTCTTTCTCTTCCTCTCACTAATCGACATCATAACACGCGACGTTGTCACATCAAAGTACTACGTACCTCAATCAGGAGATGGTATATCTTAGGCTTTGCTGTGACTCTTACAGTTTGTGGAATACTACCTTAATCGATTGGTAGACATTCCCAAACTCAAAACCCACACATTGTTCCTACTCGTGTCCTACCTTCCGAACAGAGAGGGCGCTCACGCGCTCGTTGCCCGCAACCCATTAGGACGAAAATATATGTGCCTTTTCCCGAGACCGGGGAACGAGAGGGGTACACCCGGGGTCGTCGGTGGTCGTTCCCTCGCCTCGCGAGGTCCACGAGCGGGGTCCGGACCACCTGCAGGGATCAGGAGATGCCGACCGCGAAGGAGCGTACGAGCCATGAGAGAGAGAGAGAGACCCGGACGAGAAGTCTAGGCTGTGGGACCCTCCAAGCAAATCCTACGATCCAACGAGTCATGCCCCTTCACTCTCCCCCCCCCCTCCGCCCCTTCGGGCATTCCCTTTGCGTTGCGCACATCGTTCTCCGGACGCTCCGGGGCATTATCTTAGCCGGGCCCTGTATATATATATATATATACGCGGGACCCTCGCCGAGGAGACATCACCGTCAACGAGAATGAGAATGGAAGAGAGGGCGGGTGAGCTGACTGCGGTTCGGCTCGTTCGGGGCCCGCCGTCGCAAGGGGGAAAAAACAATATCCACAAGGTTTATATACCGGTATACTAAATGGCGCGGGGACGGGGGGGGGAAGGATTCTTCTTTTCGTGTCCCAGGCCCGGGTGCCCCTCCCATGGCCACCGACAACCCGGGGATCCGCGCACGCACGCGGACCGGCCTATTGAGAGATCATTTTCGACGAGGCAGGACCACCTGCGAGGCGGTAAAACCGCCGGCGGACCACACGCGGGCGCGGGGCGCGCGAGCCTCGCCGGCCTCTATCGACCCCGCCGCTGCCGCTGCCGAAAAAGTCCAAACCTCAAAGGAAGAAATCTCCCGGAGAGGGAGCCCGTGGGTAAGTGCGCGACCCCCGCGGGAACACCCGTACAAACCCCCGGCAATCTTCCTGGAAAACAAAAGAACCAAAGGAAGGAATGCTTTATCTGTGGGCCGCGGTAACGAGCTGATAATCTCGAGTGCTGGAGGGGGGTGGGGGATTGCTTTCATCAGGCGGATCTCTCGGGTTTAAGGTAACATCCCACAAACGGTAAGAGTCAGAGCAAGCCTAAGATGTACCATCTCCTGATTGAGGTACGTAGTACTTTGATGTGACAACGTCGCGTGTTATGATGTCGATTAGTGAGAGGGAGAGAGAAGATGGGGAACAAACGCGCAACGTTGCCATGTCTACTGGATCACGACCAACTCCTCGTATAAACTGTATTTTCCCGATGTTCATTTGCTTATTATTATCATCACAGTCTCCTGATCTCTACTGTCAAGTGCCCAAAATGTTGTCCGAACATTCAACTTGCAGCTCAAGCGTTTTCATTAAAATCTGACGAGGACTTTTTGTATTGTATGACATTGAGCGTGATTCTCCATAAGGCTCCGTGTTAAACGTGTGAAAATGAAAAGTGTTGATATATTTTTTTCTCGCGCTCCGAAAAGCCATTCAAAATTTAACTGAACCGTTTTTCTTATCAATACCTATAGGTATGCCGAGTTTAATGAAAATCTGACGAGGAACACTCTTATGGAGGGTAGAGGCGGATGGGAAGCCGGTGGACCCGCGGCTGTGGGTCGTGTAATCTTGTTGAATGACGAAAATGATTGCTGGAGGCTCTTCGACCAGACTGAGAGTCGTCGACCAGGATGAAGGAAGAACCAGGGGATTCGGATTGTGTGTGGGAAGCTCGGTTGTCCTGCGCGTCACTTGCCTCGGTGCAGGTCCTTGGTGCAGACCCCGGAGGAACCCAACAACGACCTGACTCGAAAGCTCAGGCATGACGACCCGGGATTCGAGGCAACCGCCTCGAATTGTTTCACGGGTTTTTAGGTATTTAGGTGGAAGCCGGAATTTCGTCTGTGTACAGTTTAGCGCTATCTCGCTCGCTCGGGTATAGTTTTCTCCCGGCTGGATCGTGCCGAAAGGCATCTCTTCCACGGGACGCCGACGGTAATTGGTGCCTCGTTGTTCCTGGGAGGCCGGAAGCCATCAATTACCGAAGGCTCGTCCCCCGAAAGTAGAATGAATTTGCGGTGCCCGCTTTGCCTGGGTTCTTCTTGGCCGAGGAGCCCCCGAGCCCCCCTCCATCCCCGCCGTGTTAGGTACAACGATCCTTCTTGCGCTCAAACCTTCCGTTCATCCGTCGGGGTACCTCGAAGGCGGTGCAACTGCATCGCGCGCATCACCGACGCGGGATAAATATTTTTCAGGACCTTCGCGAAAGCACACCGGCGGTAAACCTGACTCACCCTCCCCCCCCTCCCCCAAGCCCCCAAATTTAGTTAACTCTCTCGTTCTTTCGGTTCTTGCTTTGACCGATCCTAATTATACCCGCGCGAAATTTCAAATGGGGCGTTAACCTATAATCCGCAAATACTAGACACCGTTCGAGGTATCGTTAGTGCGTCTCGAGAGTTTTTGGACGCACGAGCGGGGTTCGCGACTGGAATATTCGTCGATGAGTAACTGGAACTCCCCATGAGTGCGAGAGAGAGAGAGAGAGAGAGAGAGAGAGAGAGAGAGAGAGAGAGAGAGAGAGAGAGAGAGAGAGAGAGAGAGAGAGAATGACAGGGCTGCGATCGATAAAAAAATAACACTTTTACAACGTTAACTCGTTACGAACCTTTTTTCTTTGTTTGTTTTGTTTTCAATTAAAATGCAATTCGAAGTGCACGAAATCAAGTGGAAACGAAAGTGATTATGCATTTTTCGATCAACATTCTTATTGCATTGAAAATAAAAATGAACGAATAAAAATTACGAAACTTTATTGCCCCAGATGTCGATCGAAATGGCATGGAATGCCCCATACGCATGTACGTACACGTGTACATTTATAGTGCGTGTGTGTGTGTGTGTGTGTGTGACGTGCGCAGATAGCCGTGAAGCGCCACAAGAGTTGCACGCACGAAACATTCAATCAGCAAGATGAGAATAATAATTTTGCTCGGTGATATTAGAGTTCCACGAAATGGGTCTCTCTCGTATGGCGTATAATGTTATACCGTGGTCGAGTTATTTCCTACGCTATTAGTGGGTATCCTTAGCGCGGGATTGCGGCGGCAGCGGCGGCGGCTCGACCGGCCAGGAGAGAAAGAGCGTTATTAATGTTCGAGTCATTTGATAATCTGACTCACGGGCGTGTGAGCATATAATAATGAAGATATGCTCACCGTGAATCACTCACTTGCCGCATGGGCAGCGTCCGAGTGCCGTTTGCCGCTGACCTCCCCTCCACCCTTCCACTCCACCCTCTCGACAACTTTGTCGCAAGAACATTAGCATATGTGCCAGCCGGTGACAAATTCCAACGAATAAACGACACCGAGACAGGTCATGATGGTCGTAAAAAAATTTAAGAAATACAAAAAAAAAAAAAAAATTGACGAAAAAAAAAAAGAGTTAAGCGACGATTATTGTGACGCGCGGGAGTGGATTCCGTCGAAACGGTGATTCGTTTCCGGTCTCTCTCTCTCTCTCTCTCTCTTTCTCGCGTCGGGTTTAATATACCGCGTGAATCGTCGTTATCGTGACAGGCTAATTTCGTTGTTATCGACTTCGGAAGTCAATTAGTCGTCCTTCGAAACAATCAATCGTTTTCCGGACGCGCGTCGCGGGAAAAGCTTTGTTCTTGAATTAATTTATAATGATGCTGATTAAACGTTTTTTTTTTTAGTATAATGAAATTAAATATTTTTATTTATTTTATTTTATTTTTTTACGAATATTGATTTATTTACATTATTCACATTGTTTCACATTAATTATAAAACTATTCGATCTAAATTCATTGACAATGATAATTTTTTTTGTGACTCAAGTTTTTCGATAATGTTGGACGAAGTGTTGTAATTTTGTGCGAGAGCGGAGACGAGGCGTCGAAAGATGGCCAATCTCGAGGATGCGCCACCGTCGTCGTCGTCGTCGTCGTCGACGTCCTCGTCGTCGTTCGTCACAGCCGGATTCTAGTTTTTTTTTTCGTTCGTTCTCAAACAACATTCGCACGATAACCGAGAGCGGCGTTTCCGACAACCACCATCGCGATGACTTTCCGGGAATCTGGTCTGAAACAAAAGACCGTGTCCTGATTATCTCGGTGGTAACCGATACGACACGATAAGATCGGTGAGCATCCGAGGACGAGCGCACCGACCTCCCGTCGTTGTCAGCAGCTGCACACCACTGTGTCACATATACATGTGTATGAATTTCCGGCAGCGTATCAAATCTTCGTCGTCGATCCGACGTCATTGGAAAAAGAAAAAAAAAGAAATTGTTCAATCACAAAAATTATTAAAAAATAAAAGTCAATATAAATGTTCTATTCATTTTATTTTCGTACAGAAATAAATAAATAAAAATCTAAAATTAAACGAGTTACTGTAAAATGTGCGGAAAAGTTTGAAAACTATGAAATTTTCTTTTCCGAGTCATTGGATAGAAAAAAAAGAAATTGTTCGCTTACAAAAATTATTTCAAAAGATAAGAAAACTTAAATTTTGAATTGCAATTTCAATATAAATTTTTTTGTTCATTTTATTTTCATAAAAAATAATTTAATTAAAATCTAAAATTTAACGAGTTACCACAAAATCTGCCAAAAAGTTTGAAAACCATGAAATTTCATTTGAAGTCGTATATAAACCTATTCTCGTCGAACTAGTCATAAAAAAAAATGTTTGACTCACTAGAACGATTCAAAAAAGTCAAAAACCTTTCATCCTACACACATCTTTATTTATTCATTCCTGCAATTAAATCAAATAAATTAAAATCTAAAAAACTCAACAAATTCATTATTAAGCCCTTCGTAGAAATTTAAGAACAACGAAGATGCCAACCCTTTGGAGCAGTCGTGAGCGTTCGTGAAAAGGAACAAAAAAAAACGAGTAATCAAAGACCGACCGACGGAGGAACAAAAATGAAAGAAACGTGTAGTTGGTTGTGTGGAACCGTATCACGGCGGCGGCGGGATGCCTCTCGAAGAGAGAGACACGGAATTGCATTATTTATCCGCGCATCGCGCGGCGGCGGCGGCTCTCGGGTTCGAAGAGTTTTCACGTTCCTCGTTGTACATATATATATATACGCAGGGGGAACTTAGTTGCGTAGCTATGAACCGCCACGGGGAACGGAATCCCCACGAGACACACACACACACACACACACACACACACACACACACACACACACACACACACACACACACACACACACACGTCGCGACCGGCCAACGACGAATGAATAGACAAGAATAATGTATCCTTGATGGACTAGGAGCTCGCTATACGCCAGTGTGTACGCAACCAGTTGGCAATTATCAACGCTATATGTATACCGAACATATCATCGTTATATACCCGATTCGCATTGTCGTTCATTACCGAGAGATGCATTAACGAGCTTCCGCGACTTATTGCGGCGCCCGGCGAATGTCACAGGCGCCGATCGTGTCACGAACCGCGTGGCGTGTATGCCGTGAACAAAAGGATGTGCTTACCCCTCCACGAGGACCGATACATACATGAGCACCCAGGAAATCGGCTACTTCGACAAGCTTTTTTAAAAAATTTTTTTTAACGATCAATCATCTTCGTCGCAGCCATATTTTCTTCTTCCTCGTTCTTGATTAATCATCGATATATATGTGGCATTGAGTTTTCATTATTATTATTGGTATAATTATTAGTTCTTATTCAAATTAATAAAAATTAAATTTTGAACGTCAATAAAATAATAACAATAATAGTAATTATTATTATTATTATTATTATTATTAATGGTAACAATTTAATATTTTTTGTCGTTTATGATTATTAGATAATGAGAATAATAATAATTATTATTTTATTTTGGTAAAAATTTAATTTTTATTGAGTTGAATCAATCAAAAAAGAAACAAATAATGATAGCACGATAATCAATCAAAAGCTACGTTAAAATAATAATAATAATAATAATAATAATAATAATAATAATAATAATAATAATAATAATAATAATAATAAGTGTCAGCAAGTGTATACACTTATTATTATCGCAACTGAAAAAACAAAAAAAAATCGTTTGCGTGTGAATAAAAAGCAAAATCGAAATCTCGAAACCGGAAGTTCTGAATACATCCCGATGGGGTTGAAATTTTCACAGATCTCTACCGACGTTATCCACTTCAAATGTAGGAAATGCCTAGAAGAATTTGAAAAACCTCAGACATTTGTTCGTTTTTTTTCCTCGACATACCGATAATATGCGATCTCGCATAAATATATGCGAGATCGGTATCACTTACGAACACGAGAACCCGGGGAGAATCTCGCGCGCGGAACCGACGCGGAATAGGATAGCCGATCGACGAGATCGGCTTCGGCTCGGTGTGGATTTATTTTTTTGCAATCCCTAATTATTGTACCGCTGTCGGAGACTAGCATAGACCGATCGAGACTGTACCAACCGCGGCGGCATGGCCGCGATCGTTTGGCGCCACTACGTCCGGCCGTCTCGCGGTAAATAACAATAATAATGATGATAAAAAAAGAATGAAACGAAAAGAAAAAAAAACGGACTCTGTCTAATTACGAGCGTTTACACAGATCGATATCGCACCGTATCGATTATAGTGCATAGCACACGCGCCACTTCTCGATGTCATTAAATGTTGTTGTTGCTTCTTTTTTTTTCATCTTTATTCCGTGTTTTCCATTTTTTTTAATCGTCGGTCGGTACATAATACCTGATTTAATTTTTTTTTAAGTCCAGTGGGTTATTATCGTTATGCGGCGTGATCGTGCTTGTAAGTACTTTTGTAACATGTATGAAAACGCCGATGTAAGGTGTAATTCGAAGATTGAAACTGCGCGTGCGTGATTCTGGTGTTTTTATCGACGATCGATCGGTAGCCGTTTGAAAAGCGAAGAGAAATGGAGACTCAAACGCTCGGAAAAATTCGAAGACGTTCGTGATCCTTCGTAAAATCTAAACGCGATCGATAACCGGAAGTGTAAGTTTCGATTTGAAAAAAAAAAATGTTGACCGTGAATCAGAATGTACTGTAGATCGTTTGATCGTGACCGGTAGGGAAGAATATGGGAAACGGGGTTTGCCAATTGGTCGTTCGTGTACTTGGGATACGGTAGCCGGGGGTCTCTGCGCATGCGCCGCGCCGAGACGTCGTAAGTCACCCGAGGCGAACAGGAGCCGTTTGCGCGATTGCGCGGCAATGGACCCGCTGCGCTCTCTCGGATCATTATCCACCATGGGCTTTTACGCTCTCACTCGCTCTTTCTCTTTGACCCTCTCATTCTTGTTTCTAGCTCTCACCACACATTTTTTTTTTCGTTCTCTTCCTTCTCGAACGTTGACCACGTTCGAGTAATCGACCGTCCTCGAGATTATCGCGATAAACACGTGCGTATTCGCGCATGCGCAAATAAACACAAGACTATTCGCGCATGCGCAAATGCTCACCCGTGTTGAAGCTGAAATAACGAGTACTCACATTTATGTTTTTTTTTTTTTTTTTCATCACTCAGCCGTGTCGACCTCGGCGATGTCCGTGGTTTTGTTGAGACGTTCGACCACGTGAACGATTCGTTTCTTCAATTTCGTTATGTCACGTGCGGTCTCGAATTTGTTCCACGTTAGCAACGGTTTGGGAATCGACGATTCTCCCGTATCGGTTTTGCGAACGGTGAAACGTAGCATCGCTCCCAAAGCAACATCCGCGACTTCCTCCCAATCCTTTTTCGATTGCAAAAAATGGAAAATAATTGCAGATTTTTGAGGTTAGAATTAGATAAAGACTTTTTACATTTCCTCTCGACTCTTGCACGAGACTCGAGAGGAAATGTAAAAACCCTTCGACAAAGAGAAGCGATGAAGCAGCAGCCAGGAAAGGGTTAAGGGGGTGGGGGGGGGAGGGAGTAGGAAAAAGAAAGGGTAGAGGTATAATCGAGAATGCGAATCTTTAGTGGCGGTGTTTCATGCAGAGGCGGAATACGTGAACGAACATTGCTGGACCCTAGTGCGTGTGTGTGTGTGTGTGTGTGTGTGTATGTGTGGGAACGGTGTATTATATAGAGTGGTGTGCGTAGTTATGTGGCCGGGGTATAGGTATTTACTACGTACGACGTCGTCGCGCAGCTGCGGCTCGAATCCGATCGCTGACTCGAGCATCGCGTACTTATCGTCGCTTACGTTCAGCCGCAGAATAAGGAGCAGTAACCTCAGGGCGCACCGCAAATCGTGCCCGGCTCGGTCTCGTTCCTGCAATAATAATTTACCCCCCGGGAGGAGGGGGGGGAGGTTACAAACAGGAAGATTCGTTTGTCGTATGAGAGAGAGAACACGAGATCATACGCGTCAAACGTTTTCACACGATGCCAAATGTCGACGACATTATTATTATCATTATTGTTTTTTTTTTGTCAAATTTTTTATTGACTGTAGACCGAAAAATATATATTGAAAAAAATTGTTTATTGAATGAAATTATAAAATGAGATTGATAAAATTTAATTAGATGACTTGTTTCAAAAATTTAAGAATTCAATTGAATAAAATAATGTTAAGAAAATTCATTGAATTAAATTGTGAATAATAATATTTAATTGAATAATTAAGAAACAAAATGAATAATAAATGATAAAATGAAATTGGCGAGTTCGAAAAATTATCTGATTGCTGCAGAATATTGTTTCGCGAGAAGTCCTTGAAAAAAAAAACTCGTCCTGCCAAAAATGTTTCATCGAAAATCGTGTCGACGAATAAACATTTTTTTCGATGCTACAAAAATAAACGAGACACGCAACGATTCCGGCGCCCGTCGAACTTTTATCGCCGGGAAATTACTAAAACATATGTATATATGATATATATATATGTATATATATATAGGTATAATTGTGCGAAAAGTGATTCAGACCGCCATCAACGTGTGTACATCCCCATATCTGCATTGTAAAGTGGAAACTAGAGTACTGTGCATCTTTTCATTGCTTCCCGGGGCGCGTTCACGTCCACACGCCTCTCCCTCTCTTTCTCTCTCTCTCTCTGTCTCCCTCTCTCCCTCTCTCACTCCCTCGCAATGCATTTCTCGCGAATGCGCGTCAGATTGACCGGCACTTTCCACTTAAAATTTTTCCATTTGGCTGGAATGCATCGGGGAACGATGAGTGCACGAGGACGCCGACGGCGGCGGCGTCGGCGGAGGCGGCGCATCATCATCATCATCATCAGCCCCGTTGGCACTCGACGGTCCCGGTTTTCTTCAACGCGCATTAATAGTTCGTTTTCCACGCGCTATCGTATCGGTCTCGACCCGACCGGGGTCCAGGGTTCGTCGCGAGCCGATGCACCGCGATAGAGAAAGACAGAGAGAGATAGATAAGGAGAGAGTTAGAGATATTCGCCCCCGAGCCTCCTCGCCCGACGCCAACACTCGCCCCGGCCAATCTATTAAATCTACCTAACCGAAGCGAGAAAGATGGACAGCCGCCGCAAGTTCGCGCGGAGCTTGCACACGATTAAAAAAAACGAAAAAAAGCTCGCGCGCACGATACGCGCGAGAGACGCGTGATATGCGCGCGAACGCTTGGCCTCCGGGTAAAATCGAGCCGGCGCCGGTTTTCCCTTCTTTATTCGTCTTCTTTCCTCAACCCCTCTCCCCCTCCCGCATCCCTCACTTTTTCATCTCCTCCTCCCACCCGACGTATGCTCTTCAATGTGCTCGTGTCTTTTGCCAATCGCGAAACCGAGACTCCCATTCAGACGGAATCGGGCTCGTCGATTATTTTTTTGACAAATCATTAATGCTGTAATTGATTATTCTGCAGGGAGAATTTTTGGTTATTTTTTTTTGACAATTTTGAATCAAACAGAAAAATATTGCTCACCGTTGGATTTTGGAGAAATTGTTAGTTAGTTAGTTGTGATTATTATTATTATTATTATTATTATTATTATTATTATTATTATTATTATTATTATTATTATTATTATTATTATTATTATTATTATTATTATTATTATTATAGCTAGATTTTGTTTCGTTAAAAAATGACAAATCAAACAGAAAAATATTACTCACCGTTGAAACTCAAAGTGTTCTTCCAAATATACATATGAGCGATTCCACGTGACTTCAGCCACTAAAAAAAAAATTTCCACAAATAATTTAAAAAAATTCAGCTATTTTATTTCAATATATTCACCGAGTTTTTTAATTTTTTTTTGACGGTTTTATCGTTAATTAACTTTTTTTTATTTTTCCATTCAAATGGCTGTATCTTCGGCAGGGTTTAACGTATTTACATTTGTAAAAACCGAAAATGTGCGTCTTTTTATGGCCTTCCAGAAGAAAATTACTTTAGATTTTATTGAGCAAGTTGAACGTCCGTTTCCGATTTTATTAATAGTTTTTTTTCAGTTTGATTTTTTCGCTTTACGCGATTCACCGAGCACTGATTATCATTCATTTCTCTTTCAGGGAGGCTTCTGAACTCGCGTAAAGCGACTGGAGCGCATGAAAAAAAAATCAAACTGAAAAAAATCTATTAACAAAATCGGTAAAATTACGCATTACCGTTTACCGATCCCACGATATAAAAAATACCAAAAATTCTTTCTTCGTATTCAGAATTGGGGGAAATTTTGAAAAAAAAATTAAAAATGCATTTTTTGAGAAAAAAAATATTTTTGCATATTTTGCCCTGAAACGGACGTTCAACTTGCTCAATACAATCTAAAGTAATTTTCTTCTGGAAGGCCATAAAAAGACGCACATTTCCGTTTTTTACAAATGTAAATACGTCAAACCCTGCCGAAGATACAGCCATTTGAATGGAATAATAAAAAAAAAACGTTAATTAACGATACAACCGTAAAAAATTTTTTTTTTAAATCGCCACTTGGTGAATATATTGCAATAAAATAGCTCAATTTTTTAAAATTATTTGTGGAACATTTTTTTTTTAATGGCTGAAGTCACGTGGAATCACGCTCATGTATAATACATAAAAAAAATATATAAAAATGTCATAATACGATAATGATTGATGTAACAACAGATTAATAAAAAATAATAAAATGAAAATTCGAAAATAGAAAAAAAAAAGAACTATTTATGAAGCCACAATTGCCTGTGATGCATGTGCGATATATGTCATTGTATAGTCTCGTGAGTTTATGGAGTGCAGTAAACGTGTGGATTTTGCCATGCATCCAAACCCCCTCCCCTCCCCCTCCGTGCCCCCCGGCCCCCCTCGAACACACTGGGCTTGTGCATGGTAACGAGCAATTACCGCTCGTGCGTCCGTAAGATCGTCCAAGTGCGCGAAGATGTCCCGATAAGTAACATCCAAGAGGATCGGCAGTCCGGTAGCGGCCAAAGATCGTGAATTTCTTTCCCTGACGCCGCGTAGAATTCTTCTCTCGATGTTTCTCAACTGGGTCGTCAGCAGCCCGATCTCATTCTGTATGTGTGTGTGTGTGTGTGTGGATGTACACGCACGAGGGAAGAGATGATCGTGGACACGCGGACCGTCGGTACCATCAACAGATCGGGCAACAGGCGTCATCGGCGCGCGTGAACGGGAGCCCCGGGACGCCGTCGAGTTTTCCACGTCGCCGTCGGGGCGATGAGAAGCACCAGAGAAGACACAGAAAAAAAAACGAAAACAAAAAGAAAGGAAAAAAAACGAGGGTAATTAATCTCCGATGATAAATCGGACGTCTGTCTCTCACGCCGCAACGACCGCACGGATTTACTCTGCATTCGTCTCATTACTCGATCTCTCTCTCTCTCTCTTCTCTCTCTCTCTCTCTCTCTCTCTCTCTCTCTCTCTCTCTCTCTCTCTCTCTCTCTCTCTCTCTCTCTCTCTCTCTCTCTCTCTCTCTCTCTGTATTGTTTTCTCTTTCTCTCTCTTTTGCCACTTGTACTCTTTATCAATCCCCCGCAATTTTTTTTTCAGACTTCCCTCGTTCCTTCGCACTTCGTTACAACACTTTTCGAATGCGTGGGTCGAAATTTTCTAATTGTTATTATTTATTATTCATTTCAATTGACGATATATATATATATATCGTGTATATATGTATATATATGAGGTATTCCACCCCATTTCGAACGGTCAAAAAGTTTTGCACTTCCAAAAAAATTGAAATTTGGTTAAATTATTCAATTAGACGAAAAAAAGTAGTGTGCATTTTTTCAGATTTTTTGGATCGCATTTTTTTGAGTTTTTCAACATTTCAAAATTTTCTAAATAACGTTATATATTGAAAGCATACGATTAAACAGAAAAATGTTTCAGACAAAAAAGTTGCAGTTTTCCATAAACTTTGTTAAAACATTTTTCTTGGAATTTTCCGAGTTCAAAAAATGACCATTTTCATCAAAAATATACGAAAATAATTTTTTTCGGTCGGTATGTCACCTTCGATTTATCTCAAAAAATTCCTGAAAATACTCTGAAATGTGTAAAATAGACACGTATTTTTTTTGTTATGGCTCGATTAGTTGTTCCAAAGCTATGCCTTGGTTTATTAATAATATTTATTAAAGTTTTTTTAGAAAAATCCATTATTATGGGAAATCATAATCTCCCGAATTGTTTTTCTCAAATTTACAGATGAAAGAACATTTACAATGATGATATTAATGTTTTGGAGCTTATTGGAGCATAGATAATCGATAACGTAGATAAAAACGAGATTTAAGCGAGTGAAAGCTGTACCGAAGAACCAAAAACACCTTTGCATTATACCAGGACTGGATGGGATTCTCCAATGCAAAATGTATTCGCTCGCCACGGACTTCGTAACTCACCGAGTCTGGAAAAATAAATAACTCGAAACGATCTATTTATGCTTCACTTTTTCCCAGTTCTTACGTTGTGATTCATTTACACAACAATAATAAAAAAATATGATGTTAGGACAGAAAAGTATTCACTTAATCATTGAATTTTTTGAACGAGTGATTATAGAGCGTAGCTTTCGAACGAGTTCAATGGAGTTCCATCTACGTTATCGATTATCCAATAAGCTCAAAAACATTAATATTATTATTGTAAATGTTCTTTCATCTGTAAATTTGAGAAAAACAATTCGGGAGATTATGATTATCCATAATAATTGATTTTTCTAAAAAAACTCTTAAAAATATTATTAATAAACCAAAGCATAGCTTAGGAACAACTAATCGAGCCATGACAAAAAAAATACGTGTGTATTTTACACATTTCAGAGTATTTTCAGGAATTTTTTGAGATAAATCGAAGGTGACATACCGACCGAAAAAAATTATTTTCGTATATTTTTGATGAAAATGGTCATTTTTTGAACTCGAAAAATTCCAAGAAAAATGTTTTCACAAAGTTTATGAAAAACTGCAACTTTTTTGTCTGAAACATTTTTCTGTTTAATCGTATGCTTTCAATATATAACGTTATTTAGAAAATTTTGAAATGTTGAAAAACTCGAAAAAATGCGATCCAAAAAATCTGAAAAAATTCACACTACTTTTTTTCGTATAATTGAATAATTTGACCAAATTTCAATTTTTTTGGGAGTGCAAAACTTTTTGACCGTTCGAAATGGGGTGGAATACCTCATATATATCTATTTTTTTCATGTTTGGTGAATTTATTGAAACGACGATCACGGTTGACGAAGAGTTTACGTTTATCAGGGTGTGTTTCATATAGCCTTCTCTCCATCGATGACGCACGCTCGGTACTCGTGGGTACCGTACGTGGAATTCAGTCCAGAATTTTTTTTTTTTTTACCTCGTTTAATAATTTTTTAAAAAAAAATATTTTTTTATCAACTTTTTTTCGAAAAAATTTATAAAGACCGAGGCCAATATTGCCGGGAGTGATTGCCCGGGGGGGGGGGGGGGGTTATTTGAGAGGCAACGTGTCACCGTGTGTCCGTATCATCGTCATTCACGCGTTTTACAGTTAAGGACGATGGGCTACGACGATGTGGACGACAACACGACGACAACACGATCTTGCACGATCCACAAAGATCGCGTATGGGCCATACGCGTGTATATCGATCATACGGCAAGTACGTACGTGTATGTGTGTGTGTGTGTGTGTGTGTGTGTGTGTGTGTGGACAAGTATGCGAGACGTGGGCATCTCGTATCCTCCCGTCTCTCGTAATATCGAAGATTGCACGCGCCTCCACGATTCGCCCTGTGGCTTCGTTTGTAAATGTGAGAGAGAGGGAGAGAGAGAGAGAGAGTGAGAGAGAGAGAGAGACCCAGACGTTACGAGCGTGAACGCGAGATCGGCCGACGCGAGCGATATTTATTCAGGCCAAAAAACAATAAGGCAAGATCAGAGGACAATGAGCCTTAGATTTATTCACATGCAATAAACGTAGCCGGCTTGTTGCCATGTGAAACTTTAAGTTATTATCGATGGAACAATTTAATACGTGGCTCTGGTCAAACAGCAATGAAAAATGATTTAAAAAAATAATTTTTAAACGAAGGCTCTTTCAGTTGGAAGATCGGTATTTAATTCGAACCGATTTCTAAGGAGGGGCATCGATTCCAAGCGGGCCAAAATTTCACCGATCGTCCATTCGGAGGCAAAATAATATTGCAATATTACTTTTCTCTACTAGGCTGTAGTCAAAAAGCAATGAATAACAATAGAAAAATGTTTAAACGAAGGTTCTTTCAGTTGGAATATCGGTATTTAATTCAAACCGATTTCTAAAAAGTGGGGTCGTTTCCACGAGGCCCAAAATTTCGGTGATCGTTCATTTGAAGAAAAAAAAAATATTTTAATATCTTTGTCTTGAAATTTGGATCGTTAACACGCCGAAAACACACACCGGGTCAATCAGACCCATACCTTGAGTTTAAAATAAACAAAATTGTTTTGAGAAAATTTATTTTTATGGACTGTGACGATGATTAGAATTATTAACTATGTTGTCATGTTTAAAAATAGTTGAATTGTGTTTGTGAATTTTTTTCGGATCGTTTGAGACGAAGAGACGAATACGCGTCGAACACGCAACGCGAGTATTCGTATGGGATGAGCTCACCGTGATGCGTTTGACACGTTGACGAGACGCGAAGTGGGCCTCGATCTGGTTCTGAATGAGTTGCAGATGATTCGGGCCGATCGTCGCGACGTAACTTCCGGGATATCGGGATTGCAACCGGGCTACGAGGTGCTGCATCACCAGGGTCATCGACAGCGGATCGTTCGATTGTATCTTGTAACGATTCTGACCGGCCACGATGGTCACCACGTTGCCGGTACGCGCGTGCTGCAGACCCAAACTGTTCGAATTCGGTCTCTGCGAATTTTCGACGATGAATTCTGGCAACAAAAAACAATTGTAAAAAAAAATCCTTTATTCTCTTAAATTACCTCTATAATATTTTTGGAGGAGTGTATTTTTACAACGAGAGTTTATGGGTAAAAAAAAACCATATTAAATTCACACGTCGAGTGATTCATTATGGAAATGAACTGATTTCACGGTCACCCAAACCACAATCCTTTCTCGATTCAAAGTTTCGTTGAATTATCGTAAAAAAAAAAAAAAACGTTTTGATAAGAATAAAAAAAATCTTTTAGCGTCCTCGTGTTAAAAAATTACAACGTAAAGCACGAAATGTGACGAAAAAAGTTTTGGCATTCCACGATGATTCATTCGGAGCCCGACGTTATCCACGAGAAGCGTTAATTGATGTATTTGGCGTGTTCGAAAAGTAGTCTGAGGGCCTTCTTCGAGCTTGTTTATTTTTTTCTTTAATCTTTTCTTCTTTTTCACTCACCCGGAAACAGTTGACTGAAATTAACGAGGGAATGCTCGTTACTCTTTATCGTGGTCGAGAAGAACGATGTGTTTTCCGGTGGACAAACGTGTAGAAACATTCTCAACGGCAAATTTGCGGTTTTTTGTGAAACCCGTAAACTACCATTGTCGGTTTCGTAGGTCGCGGTTACGCTGACCTCCGACGACAAAATGGGTTGCGATTCGCTTATGTGAATCGTAGTTTGAAAAATTTGACGATCGGCTGGGAATTTACAATTCAAATTGAATTAATTGATCAGAAATTTATATTTTCGTAATTTTTTTTTTTCTATTTTTGCAATAAATGATTATTTTGAATGGAAATATTTACCGAGCGTGGGAAACACGTGAAACGGTTCAGATGCGACCAGAGGTTTAGCCACATCGACGTTGACCTGAACGTCTCTGAGCGGAGTGTAAGACGACAGATCGACGCTCACCCGACACATAAAATTACGTCCCTCGCCTTCATCGTTTATTTCCGTGAATGTGCAAACTTCAAGATCCTTGGAAACATCGATGACAACGATAAGTTCGGACTCGACCGTAGAATTGGCCAAACGACCGTCTGCAAACCCGAAAAAGTTTCCAAAACAACGTATCGGACAATTACGAAAAAAAAAAAAAAAAAAAAAAAAAAAAAAAAAAAATTATCTTATCAACCAGGGTCACGGATAATACCAATAAAAACGTAATTAAAGAAGACGAGATGTGAAAAAATGAACAAAAAACTTCATTAATATTTAAACGACGTATGACAAAAAAATTAAAACGTTTGAAAAATCTATTTTTTTTTTATTACCAAAGCTCGCGGAATTCTTGGCGCGTTTGCGAATCTCGACAAGTTCGTTTTCGGCGGCCTTGTAGTCGAAACCACGACGATGAAGAGGCGGAGCGATGAAGAGAGACGGCTCGGCGCCGAGGTAGCAAGCCTCCAGTCGACCTTCGTCCGACAGGACCACGATCGCTCCTTCCAAATGCTTCGGTACGACGCAAAAAAAAAAAAATAATGGTCATAGCTCGAGCAAAATCGTATAACGACCCAACAACGAGACGGATAACATATCAATTTTTACGAAAATAAGAAATAATAATAATAATTTTCTGGAAAAAAAATTAAACAAATAACGGCAACTATCACTATACGGCAAATTGAAAAGGAATGGAGACACGTTGTATTTGTAATTTGCAATTTTTCGTGCTCGTTTCAACCGCACATTAAAACACGAGTCGTAAAATACGATGACAAAAACGAAAAAAATTAAAACGAGTTGTTGTTGTTGTTTTTTTTTTTTTAAGAGTGGCCTCGGAGTGTCGTCGAAAAACGTTCCATTACGACCACGGACCACGGAACGTAAGATACGAGTACCAAAGTTTACGATTCCTGCGGTTTCCCCGTTCCAGGGGTTAAACCCCTCACCGCCCCCCTTTTGAGACCTCGAAATTCACTTGGAATGCTTTTTCGTTTTCCCGTGACGGACAATGCTCGGTTCTTCGTGGGCGCGGCGGACCATTAGCTTATCGGGGATGACAAACCAAGTTTCTTCGGAGGTCCTTTTGGACTCGAAGGTGTCCAATGGCCGTGATCGATCTTCGACGACATTCTTTGTTTTTTTTAAGGTAGTATACCACAAACTGTAAGAGTCAAAGCAAGCCCAAGATATACCATCTCCTGATTGAGGTACGTAGTACTTTGATGTGACAACGTCGCGTGTTATGATGTCGATTAGTAAGACAGAAAGAGAGAGAGAGAGAAGATGGGAAACGAACGCGCAACGTTGCCATGGTCTACTGGATCACGACCAACTCCTCATATGAACTGTATTTTCCCGATGTTTATTTGCTTATTATAATCATCACAATCTCCTGATCTCTACTATCAAGTGCTCAGAATGTTGTCCGAATATTCAACTTGCAGCTCAAGTGTTTTCATTAAAATCTGACGAGGAGTTTTTGTATTATATCAAATTGAGCGTGATTCTCCATAAGGCTCCGTGTTAAACGTGTGAAAATGAAAAGTATTGATATATTTTTTCTCGCCCTCCGGAAAGCCAGAAAAATTTGACTGAACCGTTTTTCTTATCAATACCTATAAGTATGCCAGGTTTCATGAAAATCTGACGAGGAACTCTTATGGAGGGTACTACCTTAAATTACAGAAGTGGAAAGAGAAAGTCGTAAAATAAATAAACAATAAAATACTATTTTTCAGATAAAAATAAAAAAATAAAAATTGCCTTGTCTGACTTTGATGGGTCACCATTCTAAATACACGAGTTCAACTGAGCTGGGAAAATTCAGGGATACACTTTGAATGTCTCAGAATGCGACTATGTGGCTGAAAAGTGTGAATATTGTCACGGTCTCGAAAGGAAAAATTTTGGAGTGGGTCTCATTGACCCGGTGTGCCGGACAAACTTCTCTGGGATTTCAGCGAACCCTGAAAACCCGACAAACACACTCGGGTTACGAGCACGAGGCTGTTATCCCCGGTAAACCGATTATCTCGACGATATCTCTCGTGAAGCCACACGCTACAAGAACTCGCCTCGCGTTCTTCACTCTGGTGCCGGTGGTTTTCCTCACAATCCGGCAGAGCGTCGGTAATGGCAGATAGGCCGGATGGTGAACCACGACGAGTCGAGTACGGAAGAGAAACACCGCGATAACGCTCGAAAAACCAACGACGGGATAAGTCCACGATTATCGTTGTCAAAGGTCATATTCGCTCGATTGTGCGGGCTATCGACGAAAAACGCTGAGATAACGCTTCTACTCCGGTGGCATTCGTTCGCTCATTTTTTTTCTCTTATTTCTTCATTCAAATTCTCATTTAATTTGTTTTTGTATTATTTTTTTTTCGCACACACGATCGTATAATACCGCGCATAAAAATAAACTCGACGGTATTTGCTTATGGAGAAGGGTGGGCCGCGGCCTCAGAATTATGAATAAATAAGTTGTGAGAAAAAATATATATATATACGAAGCCGGACGAAGATGGAGATCATTGAAATTGCGGTTGAGGCAAAAGTGACGAAGACGAAGACGACGACGAAGTTTGCCGTCTCGTTTGTTCGTTGTATAATGATCTACATGGTATTTCCAAGTGGGACGTCTGACTTTGAGTTGAGAAATGTGTCGGTAGCAATGACAATGATGTAACGAACTTGTAAATGTCTGATAGATGCAATTGGGGATTTATCGCACGAGATTTCGCACGGGAGAACGTTTTTTCGAGGCTGTGGCTTATATACCTCAGGGCCCGGTGGTTCGACCGCGAGAGACGTTCGCGAATTCGCCACCTAGCGGCGGGCCGCTGCACCGCGCTCGAGCTACGCATCGTTTTTCCGCAATCTTGCAACCTCAAGCAGTTAATATTCCGATTGACAAGAAAAATAATAGGGAATTAATATTATATAATAAATAACAATGGCCGTCTCTTCCCGAATTGCCCCACATCCTATATAACTCGCATCCTCGTCCATCTACAGTGTCACTGGCACTTTGTACTCTACGAAAATAACTCTCGATCCATGAATTCACGAGTTTTGCGTATCGCGCTTTAGAATTATCACAGCCTGCGATAAACCCAGCAAAAACATTTGAGTAACGACTGACTCGAAGTGTGCTTTTGCATACGTCGTCACGTTTTATTGACCGGTATAACTCTTGAACATTCATAGACAAATATATATATATATATATATATATATATATATATATGTGTGTGTGTGTGTGTGTGTGTGTGTGTGTGTGTGTGTGTGTGTGTGTGTGTGTGTGTGTGTGTGTGTGTGTGTGTGTGTGTGTGTGTGTGTGTGTGTGTGTGTGTGTGTGTGTGTGTGTGTGTGTGTGTGTGTGTGTGTGTGTGTGTGTGTGTGTGTGTGTGTGTGTGTGTGTGTGTGTGTGTGTGTGTGTGTGTGTGTGTGTGTGTGTGTGTGTGTGTGTGTGTGTGTGTGTGTGTGTGTGTGTGTGTGTGTGTGTGTGTGTGTGTGTGTGTGTGTGTGTGTGTGTGTGTGTGTGTGTGTGTGTGTGTGTGTGTGTGTGTGTGTGTGTGTGTGTGTGTGTGTGTGTGTGTGTGTGTGTGTGTGTGTGTGTGTGTGTGTGTGTGTGTGTGTGTGTGTGTGTGTGTGTGTGTGTGTGTGTGTGTGTGTGTGTGTGTGTGTGTGTGTGTGTGTGTGTGTGTGTGTGTGTGTGTGTGTGTGTGTGTGTGTGTGTGTGTGTGTGTGTGTGTGTGTGTGTGTGTGTGTGTGTGTGTGTGTGTGTGTGTGTGTGTGTGTGTGTGTGTGTGTGTGTGTGTGTGTGTGTGTGTGTGTGTGTGTGTGTGTGTGTGTGTGTGTGTGTGTGTGTGTGTGTGTGTGTGTGTGTGTGTGTGTGTGTGTGTGTGTGTGTGTGTGTGTGTGTGTGTGTGTGTGTGTGTGTGTGTGTGTGTGTGTGTGTGTGTGTGTGTGTGTGTGTGTGTGTGTGTGTGTGTGTGTGTGTGTGTGTGTGTGTGTGTGTGTGTGTGTGTGTGTGTGTGTGTGTGTGTGTGTGTGTGTGTGTGTGTGTGTGTGTGTGTGTGTGTGTGTGTGTGTGTGTGTGTGTGTGTGTGTGTGTGTGTGTGTGTGTGTGTGTGTGTGTGTGTGTGTGTGTGTGTGTGTGTGTGTGTGTGTGTGTGTGTGTGTGTGTGTGTGTGTGTGTGTGTGTGTGTGTGTGTGTGTGTGTGTGTGTGTGTGTGTGTGTGTGTGTGTGTGTGTGTGTGTGTGTGTGTGTGTGTGTGTGTGTGTGTGTGTGTGTGTGTGTGTGTGTGTGTGTGTGTGTGTGTGTGTGTGTGTGTGTGTGTGTGTGTGTGTGTGTGTGTGTGTGTGTGTGTGTGTGTGTGTGTGTGTGTGTGTGTGTGTGTGTGTGTGTGTGTGTGTGTGTGTGTGTGTGTGTGTGTGTGTGTGTGTGTGTGTGTGTGTGTGTGTGTGTGTGTGTGTGTGTGTGTGTGTGTGTGTGTGTGTGTGTGTGTGTGTGTGTGTGTGTGTGTGTGTGTGTGTGTGTGTGTGTGTGTGTGTGTGTGTGTGTGTGTGTGTGTGTGTGTGTGTGTGTGTGTGTGTGTGTGTGTGTGTGTGTGTGTGTGTGTGTGTGTGTGTGTGTGTGTGTGTGTGTGTGTGTGTGTGTGTGTGTGTGTGTGTGTGTGTGTGTGTGTGTGTGTGTGTGTGTGTGTGTGTGTGTGTGTGTGTGTGTGTGTGTGTGTGTGTGTGTGTGTGTGTGTGTGTGTGTGTGTGTGTGTGTGTGTGTGTGTGTGTGTGTGTGTGTGTGTGTGTGTGTGTGTGTGTGTGTGTGTGTGTGTGTGTGTGTGTGTGTGTGTGTGTGTGTGTGTGTGTGTGTGTGTGTGTGTGTGTGTGTGTGTGTGTGTGTGTGTGTGTGTGTGTGTGTGTGTGTGTGTGTGTGTGTGTGTGTGTGTGTGTGTGTGTGTGTGTGTGTGTGTGTGTGTGTGTGTGTGTGTGTGTGTGTGTGTGTGTGTGTGTGTGTGTGTGTGTGTGTGTGTGTGTGTGTGTGTGTGTGTGTGTGTGTGTGTGTGTGTGTGTGTGTGTGTGTGTGTGTGTGTGTGTGTGTGTGTGTGTGTGTGTGTGTGTGTGTGTGTGTGTGTGTGTGTGTGTGTGTGTGTGTGTGTGTGTGTGTGTGTGTGTGTGTGTGTGTGTGTGTGTGTGTGTGTGTGTGTGTGTGTGTGTGTGTGTGTGTGTGTGTGTGTGTGTGTGTGTGTGTGTGTGTGTGTGTGTGTGTGTGTGTGTGTGTGTGTGTGTGTGTGTGTGTGTGTGTGTGTGTGTGTGTGTGTGTGTGTGTGTGTGTGTGTGTGTGTGTGTGTGTGTGTGTGTGTGTGTGTGTGTGTGTGTGTGTGTGTGTGTGTGTGTGTGTGTGTGTGTGTGTGTGTGTGTGTGTGTGTGTGTGTGTGTGTGTGTGTGTGTGTGTGTGTGTGTGTGTGTGTGTGTGTGTGTGTGTGTGTGTGTGTGTGTGTGTGTGTGTGTGTGTGTGTGTGTGTGTGTGTGTGTGTGTGTGTGTGTGTGTGTGTGTGTGTGTGTGTGTGTGTGTGTGTGTGTGTGTGTGTGTGTGTGTGTGTGTGTGTGTGTGTGTGTGTGTGTGTGTGTGTGTGTGTGTGTGTGTGTGTGTGTGTGTGTGTGTGTGTGTGTGTGTGTGTGTGTGTGTGTGTGTGTGTGTGTGTGTGTGTGTGTGTGTGTGTGTGTGTGTGTGTGTGTGTGTGTGTGTGTGTGTGTGTGTGTGTGTGTGTGTGTGTGTGTGTGTGTGTGTGTGTGTGTGTGTGTGTGTGTGTGTGTGTGTGTGTGTGTGTGTGTGTGTGTGTGTGTGTGTGTGTGTGTGTGTGTGTGTGTGTGTGTGTGTGTGTGTGTGTGTGTGTGTGTGTGTGTGTGTGTGTGTGTGTGTGTGTGTGTGTGTGTGTGTGTGTGTGTGTGTGTGTGTGTGTGTGTGTGTGTGTGTGTGTGTGTGTGTGTGTGTGTGTGTGTGTGTGTGTGTGTGTGTGTGTGTGTGTGTGTGTGTGTGTGTGTGTGTGTGTGTGTGTGTGTGTGTGTGTGTGTGTGTGTGTGTGTGTGTGTGTGTGTGTGTGTGTGTGTGTGTGTGTGTGTGTGTGTGTGTGTGTGTGTGTGTGTGTGTGTGTGTGTGTGTGTGTGTGTGTGTGTGTGTGTGTGTGTGTGTGTGTGTGTGTGTGTGTGTGTGTGTGTGTGTGTGTGTGTGTGTGTGTGTGTGTGTGTGTGTGTGTGTGTGTGTGTGTGTGTGTGTGTGTGTGTGTGTGTGTGTGTGTGTGTGTGTGTGTGTGTGTGTGTGTGTGTGTGTGTGTGTGTGTGTGTGTGTGTGTGTGTGTGTGTGTGTGTGTGTGTGTGTGTGTGTGTGTGTGTGTGTGTGTGTGTGTGTGTGTGTGTGTGTGTGTGTGTGTGTGTGTGTGTGTGTGTGTGTGTGTGTGTGTGTGTGTGTGTGTGTGTGTGTGTGTGTGTGTGTGTGTGTGTGTGTGTGTGTGTGTGTGTGTGTGTGTGTGTGTGTGTGTGTGTGTGTGTGTGTGTGTGTGTGTGTGTGTGTGTGTGTGTGTGTGTGTGTGTGTGTGTGTGTGTGTGTGTGTGTGTGTGTGTGTGTGTGTGTGTGTGTGTGTGTGTGTGTGTGTGTGTGTGTGTGTGTGTGTGTGTGTGTGTGTGTGTGTGTGTGTGTGTGTGTGTGTGTGTGTGTGTGTGTGTGTGTGTGTGTGTGTGTGTGTGTGTGTGTGTGTGTGTGTGTGTGTGTGTGTGTGTGTGTGTGTGTGTGTGTGTGTGTGTGTGTGTGTGTGTGTGTGTGTGTGTGTGTGTGTGTGTGTGTGTGTGTGTGTGTGTGTGTGTGTGTGTGTGTGTGTGTGTGTGTGTGTGTGTGTGTGTGTGTGTGTGTGTGTGTGTGTGTGTGTGTGTGTGTGTGTGTGTGTGTGTGTGTGTGTGTGTGTGTGTGTGTGTGTGTGTGTGTGTGTGTGTGTGTGTGTGTGTGTGTGTGTGTGTGTGTGTGTGTGTGTGTGTGTGTGTGTGTGTGTGTGTGTGTGTGTGTGTGTGTGTGTGTGTGTGTGTGTGTGTGTGTGTGTGTGTGTGTGTGTGTGTGTGTGTGTGTGTGTGTGTGTGTGTGTGTGTGTGTGTGTGTGTGTGTGTGTGTGTGTGTGTGTGTGTGTGTGTGTGTGTGTGTGTGTGTGTGTGTGTGTGTGTGTGTGTGTGTGTGTGTGTGTGTGTGTGTGTGTGTGTGTGTGTGTGTGTGTGTGTGTGTGTGTGTGTGTGTGTGTGTGTGTGTGTGTGTGTGTGTGTGTGTGTGTGTGTGTGTGTGTGTGTGTGTGTGTGTGTGTGTGTGTGTGTGTGTGTGTGTGTGTGTGTGTGTGTGTGTGTGTGTGTGTGTGTGTGTGTGTGTGTGTGTGTGTGTGTGTGTGTGTGTGTGTGTGTGTGTGTGTGTGTGTGTGTGTGTGTGTGTGTGTGTGTGTGTGTGTGTGTGTGTGTGTGTGTGTGTGTGTGTGTGTGTGTGTGTGTGTGTGTGTGTGTGTGTGTGTGTGTGTGTGTGTGTGTGTGTGTGTGTGTGTGTGTGTGTGTGTGTGTGTGTGTGTGTGTGTGTGTGTGTGTGTGTGTGTGTGTGTGTGTGTGTGTGTGTGTGTGTGTGTGTGTGTGTGTGTGTGTGTGTGTGTGTGTGTGTGTGTGTGTGTGTGTGTGTGTGTGTGTGTGTGTGTGTGTGTGTGTGTGTGTGTGTGTGTGTGTGTGTGTGTGTGTGTGTGTGTGTGTGTGTGTGTGTGTGTGTGTGTGTGTGTGTGTGTGTGTGTGTGTGTGTGTGTGTGTGTGTGTGTGTGTGTGTGTGTGTGTGTGTGTGTGTGTGTGTGTGTGTGTGTGTGTGTGTGTGTGTGTGTGTGTGTGTGTGTGTGTGTGTGTGTGTGTGTGTGTGTGTGTGTGTGTGTGTGTGTGTGTGTGTGTGTGTGTGTGTGTGTGTGTGTGTGTGTGTGTGTGTGTGTGTGTGTGTGTGTGTGTGTGTGTGTGTGTGTGTGTGTGTGTGTGTGTGTGTGTGTGTGTGTGTGTGTGTGTGTGTGTGTGTGTGTGTGTGTGTGTGTGTGTGTGTGTGTGTGTGTGTGTGTGTGTGTGTGTGTGTGTGTGTGTGTGTGTGTGTGTGTGTGTGTGTGTGTGTGTGTGTGTGTGTGTGTGTGTGTGTGTGTGTGTGTGTGTGTGTGTGTGTGTGTGTGTGTGTGTGTGTGTGTGTGTGTGTGTGTGTGTGTGTGTGTGTGTGTGTGTGTGTGTGTGTGTGTGTGTGTGTGTGTGTGTGTGTGTGTGTGTGTGTGTGTGTGTGTGTGTGTGTGTGTGTGTGTGTGTGTGTGTGTGTGTGTGTGTGTGTGTGTGTGTGTGTGTGTGTGTGTGTGTGTGTGTGTGTGTGTGTGTGTGTGTGTGTGTGTGTGTGTGTGTGTGTGTGTGTGTGTGTGTGTGTGTGTGTGTGTGTGTGTGTGTGTGTGTGTGTGTGTGTGTGTGTGTGTGTGTGTGTGTGTGTGTGTGTGTGTGTGTGTGTGTGTGTGTGTGTGTGTGTGTGTGTGTGTGTGTGTGTGTGTGTGTGTGTGTGTGTGTGTGTGTGTGTGTGTGTGTGTGTGTGTGTGTGTGTGTGTGTGTGTGTGTGTGTGTGTGTGTGTGTGTGTGTGTGTGTGTGTGTGTGTGTGTGTGTGTGTGTGTGTGTGTGTGTGTGTGTGTGTGTGTGTGTGTGTGTGTGTGTGTGTGTGTGTGTGTGTGTGTGTGTGTGTGTGTGTGTGTGTGTGTGTGTGTGTGTGTGTGTGTGTGTGTGTGTGTGTGTGTGTGTGTGTGTGTGTGTGTGTGTGTGTGTGTGTGTGTGTGTGTGTGTGTGTGTGTGTGTGTGTGTGTGTGTGTGTGTGTGTGTGTGTGTGTGTGTGTGTGTGTGTGTGTGTGTGTGTGTGTGTGTGTGTGTGTGTGTGTGTGTGTGTGTGTGTGTGTGTGTGTGTGTGTGTGTGTGTGTGTGTGTGTGTGTGTGTGTGTGTGTGTGTGTGTGTGTGTGTGTGTGTGTGTGTGTGTGTGTGTGTGTGTGTGTGTGTGTGTGTGTGTGTGTGTGTGTGTGTGTGTGTGTGTGTGTGTGTGTGTGTGTGTGTGTGTGTGTGTGTGTGTGTGTGTGTGTGTGTGTGTGTGTGTGTGTGTGTGTGTGTGTGTGTGTGTGTGTGTGTGTGTGTGTGTGTGTGTGTGTGTGTGTGTGTGTGTGTGTGTGTGTGTGTGTGTGTGTGTGTGTGTGTGTGTGTGTGTGTGTGTGTGTGTGTGTGTGTGTGTGTGTGTGTGTGTGTGTGTGTGTGTGTGTGTGTGTGTGTGTGTGTGTGTGTGTGTGTGTGTGTGTGTGTGTGTGTGTGTGTGTGTGTGTGTGTGTGTGTGTGTGTGTGTGTGTGTGTGTGTGTGTGTGTGTGTGTGTGTGTGTGTGTGTGTGTGTGTGTGTGTGTGTGTGTGTGTGTGTGTGTGTGTGTGTGTGTGTGTGTGTGTGTGTGTGTGTGTGTGTGTGTGTGTGTGTGTGTGTGTGTGTGTGTGTGTGTGTGTGTGTGTGTGTGTGTGTGTGTGTGTGTGTGTGTGTGTGTGTGTGTGTGTGTGTGTGTGTGTGTGTGTGTGTGTGTGTGTGTGTGTGTGTGTGTGTGTGTGTGTGTGTGTGTGTGTGTGTGTGTGTGTGTGTGTGTGTGTGTGTGTGTGTGTGTGTGTGTGTGTGTGTGTGTGTGTGTGTGTGTGTGTGTGTGTGTGTGTGTGTGTGTGTGTGTGTGTGTGTGTGTGTGTGTGTGTGTGTGTGTGTGTGTGTGTGTGTGTGTGTGTGTGTGTGTGTGTGTGTGTGTGTGTGTGTGTGTGTGTGTGTGTGTGTGTGTGTGTGTGTGTGTGTGTGTGTGTGTGTGTGTGTGTGTGTGTGTGTGTGTGTGTGTGTGTGTGTGTGTGTGTGTGTGTGTGTGTGTGTGTGTGTGTGTGTGTGTGTGTGTGTGTGTGTGTGTGTGTGTGTGTGTGTGTGTGTGTGTGTGTGTGTGTGTGTGTGTGTGTGTGTGTGTGTGTGTGTGTGTGTGTGTGTGTGTGTGTGTGTGTGTGTGTGTGTGTGTGTGTGTGTGTGTGTGTGTGTGTGTGTGTGTGTGTGTGTGTGTGTGTGTGTGTGTGTGTGTGTGTGTGTGTGTGTGTGTGTGTGTGTGTGTGTGTGTGTGTGTGTGTGTGTGTGTGTGTGTGTGTGTGTGTGTGTGTGTGTGTGTGTGTGTGTGTGTGTGTGTGTGTGTGTGTGTGTGTGTGTGTGTGTGTGTGTGTGTGTGTGTGTGTGTGTGTGTGTGTGTGTGTGTGTGTGTGTGTGTGTGTGTGTGTGTGTGTGTGTGTGTGTGTGTGTGTGTGTGTGTGTGTGTGTGTGTGTGTGTGTGTGTGTGTGTGTGTGTGTGTGTGTGTGTGTGTGTGTGTGTGTGTGTGTGTGTGTGTGTGTGTGTGTGTGTGTGTGTGTGTGTGTGTGTGTGTGTGTGTGTGTGTGTGTGTGTGTGTGTGTGTGTGTGTGTGTGTGTGTGTGTGTGTGTGTGTGTGTGTGTGTGTGTGTGTGTGTGTGTGTGTGTGTGTGTGTGTGTGTGTGTGTGTGTGTGTGTGTGTGTGTGTGTGTGTGTGTGTGTGTGTGTGTGTGTGTGTGTGTGTGTGTGTGTGTGTGTGTGTGTGTGTGTGTGTGTGTGTGTGTGTGTGTGTGTGTGTGTGTGTGTGTGTGTGTGTGTGTGTGTGTGTGTGTGTGTGTGTGTGTGTGTGTGTGTGTGTGTGTGTGTGTGTGTGTGTGTGTGTGTGTGTGTGTGTGTGTGTGTGTGTGTGTGTGTGTGTGTGTGTGTGTGTGTGTGTGTGTGTGTGTGTGTGTGTGTGTGTGTGTGTGTGTGTGTGTGTGTGTGTGTGTGTGTGTGTGTGTGTGTGTGTGTGTGTGTGTGTGTGTGTGTGTGTGTGTGTGTGTGTGTGTGTGTGTGTGTGTGTGTGTGTGTGTGTGTGTGTGTGTGTGTGTGTGTGTGTGTGTGTGTGTGTGTGTGTGTGTGTGTGTGTGTGTGTGTGTGTGTGTGTGTGTGTGTGTGTGTGTGTGTGTGTGTGTGTGTGTGTGTGTGTGTGTGTGTGTGTGTGTGTGTGTGTGTGTGTGTGTGTGTGTGTGTGTGTGTGTGTGTGTGTGTGTGTGTGTGTGTGTGTGTTGTGTGTGTGTGTGTGTGTGTGTGTGTGTGTGTGTGTGTGTGTGTGTGTGTGTGTGTGTGTGTGTGTGTGTGTGTGTGTGTGTGTGTGTGTGTGTGTGTGTGTGTGTGTGTGTGTGTGTGTGTGTGTGTGTGTGTGTGTGTGTGTGTGTGTGTGTGTGTGTGTGTGTGTGTGTGTGTGTGTGTGTGTGTGTGTGTGTGTGTGTGTGTGTGTGTGTGTGTGTGTGTGTGTGTGTGTGTGTGTGTGTGTGTGTGTGTGTGTGTGTGTGTGTGTGTGTGTGTGTGTGTGTGTGTGTGTGTGTGTGTGTGTGTGTGTGTGTGTGTGTGTGTGTGTGTGTGTGTGTGTGTGTGTGTGTGTGTGTGTGTGTGTGTGTGTGTGTGTGTGTGTGTGTGTGTGTGTGTGTGTGTGTGTGTGTGTGTGTGTGTGTGTGTGTGTGTGTGTGTGTGTGTGTGTGTGTGTGTGTGTGTGTGTGTGTGTGTGTGTGTGTGTGTGTGTGTGTGTGTGTGTGTGTGTGTGTGTGTGTGTGTGTGTGTGTGTGTGTGTGTGTGTGTGTGTGTGTGTGTGTGTGTGTGTGTGTGTGTGTGTGTGTGTGTGTGTGTGTGTGTGTGTGTGTGTGTGTGTGTGTGTGTGTGTGTGTGTGTGTGTGTGTGTGTGTGTGTGTGTGTGTGTGTGTGTGTGTGTGTGTGTGTGTGTGTGTGTGTGTGTGTGTGTGTGTGTGTGTGTGTGTGTGTGTGTGTGTGTGTGTGTGTGTGTGTGTGTGTGTGTGTGTGTGTGTGTGTGTGTGTGTGTGTGTGTGTGTGTGTGTGTGTGTGTGTGTGTGTGTGTGTGTGTGTGTGTGTGTGTGTGTGTGTGTGTGTGTGTGTGTGTGTGTGTGTGTGTGTGTGTGTGTGTGTGTGTGTGTGTGTGTGTGTGTGTGTGTGTGTGTGTGTGTGTGTGTGTGTGTGTGTGTGTGTGTGTGTGTGTGTGTGTGTGTGTGTGTGTGTGTGTGTGTGTGTGTGTGTGTGTGTGTGTGTGTGTGTGTGTGTGTGTGTGTGTGTGTGTGTGTGTGTGTGTGTGTGTGTGTGTGTGTGTGTGTGTGTGTGTGTGTGTGTGTGTGTGTGTGTGTGTGTGTGTGTGTGTGTGTGTGTGTGTGTGTGTGTGTGTGTGTGTGTGTGTGTGTGTGTGTGTGTGTGTGTGTGTGTGTGTGTGTGTGTGTGTGTGTGTGTGTGTGTGTGTGTGTGTGTGTGTGTGTGTGTGTGTGTGTGTGTGTGTGTGTGTGTGTGTGTGTGTGTGTGTGTGTGTGTGTGTGTGTGTGTGTGTGTGTGTGTGTGTGTGTGTGTGTGTGTGTGTGTGTGTGTGTGTGTGTGTGTGTGTGTGTGTGTGTGTGTGTGTGTGTGTGTGTGTGTGTGTGTGTGTGTGTGTGTGTGTGTGTGTGTGTGTGTGTGTGTGTGTGTGTGTGTGTGTGTGTGTGTGTGTGTGTGTGTGTGTGTGTGTGTGTGTGTGTGTGTGTGTGTGTGTGTGTGTGTGTGTGTGTGTGTGTGTGTGTGTGTGTGTGTGTGTGTGTGTGTGTGTGTGTGTGTGTGTGTGTGTGTGTGTGTGTGTGTGTGTGTGTGTGTGTGTGTGTGTGTGTGTGTGTGTGTGTGTGTGTGTGTGTGTGTGTGTGTGTGTGTGTGTGTGTGTGTGTGTGTGTGTGTGTGTGTGTGTGTGTGTGTGTGTGTGTGTGTGTGTGTGTGTGTGTGTGTGTGTGTGTGTGTGTGTGTGTGTGTGTGTGTGTGTGTGTGTGTGTGTGTGTGTGTGTGTGTGTGTGTGTGTGTGTGTGTGTGTGTGTGTGTGTGTGTGTGTGTGTGTGTGTGTGTGTGTGTGTGTGTGTGTGTGTGTGTGTGTGTGTGTGTGTGTGTGTGTGTGTGTGTGTGTGTGTGTGTGTGTGTGTGTGTGTGTGTGTGTGTGTGTGTGTGTGTGTGTGTGTGTGTGTGTGTGTGTGTGTGTGTGTGTGTGTGTGTGTGTGTGTGTGTGTGTGTGTGTGTGTGTGTGTGTGTGTGTGTGTGTGTGTGTGTGTGTGTGTGTGTGTGTGTGTGTGTGTGTGTGTGTGTGTGTGTGTGTGTGTGTGTGTGTGTGTGTGTGTGTGTGTGTGTGTGTGTGTGTGTGTGTGTGTGTGTGTGTGTGTGTGTGTGTGTGTGTGTGTGTGTGTGTGTGTGTGTGTGTGTGTGTGTGTGTGTGTGTGTGTGTGTGTGTGTGTGTGTGTGTGTGTGTGTGTGTGTGTGTGTGTGTGTGTGTGTGTGTGTGTGTGTGTGTGTGTGTGTGTGTGTGTGTGTGTGTGTGTGTGTGTGTGTGTGTGTGTGTGTGTGTGTGTGTGTGTGTGTGTGTGTGTGTGTGTGTGTGTGTGTGTGTGTGTGTGTGTGTGTGTGTGTGTGTGTGTGTGTGTGTGTGTGTGTGTGTGTGTGTGTGTGTGTGTGTGTGTGTGTGTGTGTGTGTGTGTGTGTGTGTGTGTGTGTGTGTGTGTGTGTGTGTGTGTGTGTGTGTGTGTGTGTGTGTGTGTGTGTGTGTGTGTGTGTGTGTGTGTGTGTGTGTGTGTGTGTGTGTGTGTGTGTGTGTGTGTGTGTGTGTGTGTGTGTGTGTGTGTGTGTGTGTGTGTGTGTGTGTGTGTGTGTGTGTGTGTGTGTGTGTGTGTGTGTGTGTGTGTGTGTGTGTGTGTGTGTGTGTGTGTGTGTGTGTGTGTGTGTGTGTGTGTGTGTGTGTGTGTGTGTGTGTGTGTGTGTGTGTGTGTGTGTGTGTGTGTGTGTGTGTGTGTGTGTGTGTGTGTGTGTGTGTGTGTGTGTGTGTGTGTGTGTGTGTGTGTGTGTGTGTGTGTGTGTGTGTGTGTGTGTGTGTGTGTGTGTGTGTGTGTGTGTGTGTGTGTGTGTGTGTGTGTGTGTGTGTGTGTGTGTGTGTGTGTGTGTGTGTGTGTGTGTGTGTGTGTGTGTGTGTGTGTGTGTGTGTGTGTGTGTGTGTGTGTGTGTGTGTGTGTGTGTGTGTGTGTGTGTGTGTGTGTGTGTGTGTGTGTGTGTGTGTGTGTGTGTGTGTGTGTGTGTGTGTGTGTGTGTGTGTGTGTGTGTGTGTGTGTGTGTGTGTGTGTGTGTGTGTGTGTGTGTGTGTGTGTGTGTGTGTGTGTGTGTGTGTGTGTGTGTGTGTGTGTGTGTGTGTGTGTGTGTGTGTGTGTGTGTGTGTGTGTGTGTGTGTGTGTGTGTGTGTGTGTGTGTGTGTGTGTGTGTGTGTGTGTGTGTGTGTGTGTGTGTGTGTGTGTGTGTGTGTGTGTGTGTGTGTGTGTGTGTGTGTGTGTGTGTGTGTGTGTGTGTGTGTGTGTGTGTGTGTGTGTGTGTGTGTGTGTGTGTGTGTGTGTGTGTGTGTGTGTGTGTGTGTGTGTGTGTGTGTGTGTGTGTGTGTGTGTGTGTGTGTGTGTGTGTGTGTGTGTGTGTGTGTGTGTGTGTGTGTGTGTGTGTGTGTGTGTGTGTGTGTGTGTGTGTGTGTGTGTGTGTGTGTGTGTGTGTGTGTGTGTGTGTGTGTGTGTGTGTGTGTGTGTGTGTGTGTGTGTGTGTGTGTGTGTGTGTGTGTGTGTGTGTGTGTGTGTGTGTGTGTGTGTGTGTGTGTGTGTGTGTGTGTGTGTGTGTGTGTGTGTGTGTGTGTGTGTGTGTGTGTGTGTGTGTGTGTGTGTGTGTGTGTGTGTGTGTGTGTGTGTGTGTGTGTGTGTGTGTGTGTGTGTGTGTGTGTGTGTGTGTGTGTGTGTGTGTGTGTGTGTGTGTGTGTGTGTGTGTGTGTGTGTGTGTGTGTGTGTGTGTGTGTGTGTGTGTGTGTGTGTGTGTGTGTGTGTGTGTGTGTGTGTGTGTGTGTGTGTGTGTGTGTGTGTGTGTGTGTGTGTGTGTGTGTGTGTGTGTGTGTGTGTGTGTGTGTGTGTGTGTGTGTGTGTGTGTGTGTGTGTGTGTGTGTGTGTGTGTGTGTGTGTGTGTGTGTGTGTGTGTGTGTGTGTGTGTGTGTGTGTGTGTGTGTGTGTGTGTGTGTGTGTGTGTGTGTGTGTGTGTGTGTGTGTGTGTGTGTGTGTGTATATAATCGGAATGGGGGAGAACGTATTCAACGTTTAACGAGGAGTTTACCTGAAAGTGGGCCCTCGCAATGGCAACAGGTGTGAAAGGCAATTGTGCGGACCACTTGAGAGACGTGCCTTCGTAAAGCAGAAGCGTGTCAGTGTCGGCCACCACCAGTACCATCAGTTTGCCATCCGGTTCTGCAAAAAAAAAAAAAAAATTGTTATTAAAAAAATAAACAAAAAAACGAACAAACGTCACGGTCCTCACAACCCGAGAACAAATATTTGTATGCAACGACAATGAAAAAAAAAAAGAAAAAAAAACTTGCCTCGAGAGCAATTTAGCTCGTAACATTGGTTGAATTATTCATTCTTACTAAACTATTCAAAAGTGATTGTCTTGTGTGTTTATGGTTGAGCATTAACCCTTGACTATCCGCACATTGACGGACATGTTTGGCAATCCCGAAGACTGTGTAGTAATCCGTTCAAACAAGATTTTTTTTTCATTTTTTCAATTTAAATTGAACGGACTGTATCGTTGAGAAGAGAAAAAAATAATTTTGCAACGGGTGATCGAAACGATTGAGAAATGAAAAAAATTTGCGATGTATGAATAAATTGAGATTTTGTTTGACAAGCGCAGCTTCGAGACTCTCAGCATCCTTCGAGTTACTACAAGTGAGCTATCGACGAAATCATTCACGCAGCAATAATTCACGTGTGTTTGTGTGTGTCTGTGTGTTTACCGATTACGTAAGCTCGAAAGCAAACTGGATTGTAGTCGAGTCTCTTGGAGTATCTCAGAGACGTGCAATTGTCACGGAAGCAATAGAGATTCCTCTGGGCTAGAACAACGATACCGACGTCGAAGCTCGTCAACGTTACGACCTCGATACCGAGGACGGCCTCACCAACGTTGTAATCCCAATCGGGTTCCAAATTTTTCGCCGCAACATCATCGTCACCCGCGTCGCTGTTTTTCACGGATTCTGCAATATTTTGGTACCTGGGGGCCGTATCATTTTTATCATTAAATTTGAAAATGTTAAGGAAAAAAAATTCGATTGACGATTTTTTATTACTCATTTTTAAATAGAAAAACAATCTATTATTATCAAAAAATTAAAATCCATCGATATTAAAAAATACGAAAGCCAACGATATTAAAAATATATTATTATTAAAAAAATAGAAAAAGCTATCGATATTAAAATTCTATTAATTATTTCAAAAGTTAGAAAAAAAATCATCGATAAGCCGTCCACTGAAAGAAAAAAAAACCAAAAATCAATCAATCGATAATCGTCAAGATTTTCGACGTCCCGAGATCAAAGATGGACAATGAAAAATGACAAAATCGTGTTGTTTGATTAAAAAAAATTTGTTGCTCAAATACGATCAACGATGGATATGAAAAACGTTATACAGTCCGCGTGCGGAAAGGATGAGGCAACGTTGGAATAATAACCCGTCGGCGGCTTCGTCGTGGAAGCGAGAAAATTTCGTAATAACGAAAAAAAAAAAAAAATAATAATAATAATAATAATAATAATAATAAAACGGAACACACCGAGGACAACAAACGCGCGAGTTAGTGAACGAGTCTATCTCTCTCTCTCTCTCTCTCTCTCTCTCTCTCTCTCTCTCTCTCTCTCTCTCTCTCTCTCTCTCTCTCTCTCTCTCTCTCTCTCTCACCGCGAAGGATCGAGCGCGTGGTTGATGCCGTTTGCCCGCTTTTGCTGCCGGTGTAGAGCGCACGTGCGCACGAAGTAGTATCCTCTGCGCGCGCGCTTGCATATCTCGTCGCAACCGGGTATAACCAACATAAAACTCGGCGGGACTATGCTTCCCTCGTATATGGCTATACATACTTCGTAACATGCATTATTCATCGGGAAAATATATATACTAGTCGACGATTTCAACCTGCGCTCACGGCATGAGAACCCCTCCCCTCCCCCCGGCATACATATTTATATGGACAAGTGTGTGTGTGTGTGTTACACACACATGCACATTCGTGAATCTGACTATCCACACATGTGTGTGTGTGTGTATGATTGTAACTCGTTGCACTAGCAACACGATGCAACGAACATCAGGTATATATATATATATCCGATTCGCGACTCGTATTACGAAAAAAAGAAAGAAAAAAAAACAGAAGCAAATCCTGCGGAATCTTCGAAAGGTCCTTTTGCGAATAGTCGTTCGGAAAATTATTGAAACTGAATTTATCGAACGAGTCTGTGGGTTTTCTATTTTTTATTTTTATTGTTTCTATTTTCATTTTTATTGTATTGTTTTTTATTTATATATTGCTCGACGAAAATTGAAGAAAACGCGGAATAAGATGAGTCGCCAGACACGTGTGATAACCCACCGAGTGAGATTATCGCGTAGCTTCGTTGATAAGTCCACGTCGTTGCGTAGTTTCCGTCTACGCACGTGCCGTAAATACATCGTAAAACCGTACTATGTAGGTGCAATTATTGTCGTGACGCGGTACGTTCCAATTAGCACGGACGAGAGATTGAAAGGCGCGCGCAGCGGCAGCAGCGGCGACGCCAGCGCTGGGTCCGTGGCGCGACTCGCGGTAGCGTCCCCGAACTAACGCCCGTGACTCGTGTAAACGTCGCTCGCACGCGTATAATTGTCTCTCACGTCGCGTGGGCGACAATTTTATTTATTTTTTAATTTTTTTTCGACTAGTGGTCTCCGCGTTCTCTTTTCTTCGTTTCCCTCGTTCGTGAGGCTCGGCGGGTTAATCGGTTTTTCCCGTTAGTCGTCGCGTGTACCAGATACGGACGCCGCGTCGTCGTTCGTATTATTAAATGCTCGGTCAGGCCAACGCGAGTTATCTCGACGACTGCGGATTTCGTTGTCCAAAAAAATCTCGAGTTCAAATTTTCACCTTTCTTTCGACTTTCTTTCGACTTTCGTTCGAACATGGCTCTCAGGATGAAGATAGTTCGAACCAGGATGAAGTTATGCGCAATTCTCATGCTCGTTACAATGTTTATTTCGTCGTAAAAATGTGTGCAGCCTGCAATTATTCACAATTGTTTCGAATAAAACTCGCCTGTAACATTCCAAAATCCATCCGGAACTCGTTGTAACGAACACGTCGTTTCGTGGAACGTAAACGAGGGGTTCCGGTAACAAACGATTTCGCAAAGTTTGACCGAACGTACGGGCCTCCTGCTCGTAGAACATTAGGGTACCGTCGAGGGATTGAACGCAAAAAAAATCACGTCCTCGAGCAGCCCCGAACGGTCCGGTGGTCAACGATACCGGAAAACGCGGCAACTCGTGCTCGTATGCAGCTTCGAGGATGCAACGATCGCCTGCGAACAAAGAAAAAAATTATATATATATATATAAGTGCGGTTTTACGCTTACTACGTTCGCTTCAAACCGCATTTACGGACCTTGTGACATAAAAATTCGTACGACACTCGTACGAAAAACGTTTTCTGGACTCGTGTGATTGCAATACTCGCCTTCGGCTCGTTCTGCAAACTCACACTCGTCAGAAAAAAATGTTTCGTACTAGTGTCATAATACACTATTTTTTAAATTCGTTTTACATCGACAATAAAAATTTACAGAATTTTTGATTATCAATATTTAGGAAGATACATACATAATACACTATTTTTTAAATTCGTTTTACATCGACAATAAAAAATTACAGAATTTTTGATTGTCAATATTTAGGAAGATACATACATAATACACTATTTTTTAAATTCGTTTTACATCGACAATAAAAAATTACAGAATTTTTGATTGTCAATATTTAGGAAGATACATACATAATACACTATTTTTTAAATTCGTTTTACATCGACAATAAAAAATTACAGAATTTTTGATTGTCAATATTTAGGAAGATACATACATATATATATTTTTTAAATTCGTTTAACATTAAGATAAAAGCAGAGACCGGGGCTAATTGAAACAATCCGACTGTCTCTCTCGAACCTTTGGTATCCAAATTCGATGCCTCTGACTTCATGATCAATTTTTTTTTTTAGTAATTTCTTTTTTTTGTCATATTAAAATCGCGTTTATTTATTTTTTTCCAAGCCTTTTCGATAATGGCGCGAGATAATGACTCGAGGGCCGAGAAAAGCGTACGGCGTGAAAGCCGAAGCGCCCTCGAGGCATTTGGCAAAGTGCACGGTGAGAGAGAGAGAGAGAGAAAGATTGGATCTCGCGTGGATGTCGTTGAGGTTCGTCATGCGTTCGTCGTCGTCGTCGACGTCGCTCGGAGCCACGGGGGATGACTGTGTGCGCACATGCGCGACATGCGCTCGACACGGGACGCGCAAACCTCGTTCCATTAAACGCTCCTAAGAACGTGTCTCGAATTTCATAAAACTAATCCATCCAAGTTCGGTGTGCCCCCCCCCCTCCCCCCTCTGATGTAGATTTATGAATAAATTATTTATCGGATATGCGATTTTTACGGTCAATCGGTTACGATCCGATCATGGAGAATTAATTTATGTATAAACATTTTGCATGTGTTAATTAATTAATTATCGAGCTATTTTTCACTTGTTTGGTTTTCTCTTTTTTTCAAGTATTTTTTTCACACGCTTACGCTGTTGAGAAAATATATTCAAAATCTGTTTCTCACGTGAGATTGTCTCAGCTTTTCGATGAAAATATCAATTCTTCATTCCGAAGCTCGAAAGTCTCCTAAAATCGAATGTGAAACGTAAAAAGCTATTTTTAATGGATTTCCGAGGATCGGAATGAAAAACTGATATTTTTATTGAAATGCTGAGACGATTTTACGTTAGAAACGGATTTTTAATATATATTTTTAGAAGCATAAGCATGTGAAAAAAAAATACTTTAAAAGAAAGAAATAAATTAAAATTACCTTAATTATTGAGGTATTTTTCATTCATTTCGTTTTTTTTCTTCACATGCTTATGCAATAAAAAAAAAATATTAAAAATCTGTTTCTCACGTGAAATCGTCTCAGCTTTTCGATAAAAATATCAGTTTTTTATCATTGTAAGCTGAGACGATTTCACAGGATGTATGTATTTTTCGAGTTGGATTGTCCGTAAGTTTTCTTATAATTTTGATAAAATAATTGCGATGAATAATAATGGGAGTTCGACGAACCGTGAACGCTCGATTCCGTGGTGATTCCAAGTCCGTAAACGACGAGTTTGTTGGGCGTGAGTATGGCCAATCGAAGATCCTGAGAACCCCTGTAACAACGAGCGATTACGATCGCCTCGTGAGATGACGTAAAATGACCGGAGCGGCTGTAAAACCGGGATCCTCACGCATTTAAAAAGGACAACTTTTGCTACGCGTCATCCGTTTGGTCCTGTCTGTTCGGTCCATTACGTTAAAGTGGTGATATATATATATATATATATATATATATATATATATATATATATATATATATATATATATATATATATATATATATACCGCTGTATATAATATTGACAATAGTGTCTCAGGTAAATCGAGAGAGAGAGGTAGTCAGGTCGGTTACCGGAAAAACCTTGTGCAGCTTTTTCTCTCTCGCACTAATGGCGGAGATCGAACGATCGCAGAAAGGTAGCACGTCATCCTAATGACGGCGCCAATAGCGAACGACAGGAAGTGTCGTAAACGTGGCCTCTGGCCCTTGTACCCCCCGGCTGACGTTAAGGTAGTATCCCACAAACTGTAAGAGTCAAAGCGAGCCTAAGATATACCATCTCCTGATTGAGGTACGTAGTACTTTGATGTGGCAACGTCGCGTGTTATGATGTCGATTAGTGAGAGAGAGAGAGAGAGAGAAGATGGGAAACAAACGCGCAACGTTGTCATGTCTACTGGATCACGACCAACTCCTCATATAAACTGTACTTTCCCGATGTTTATTTGCTTATTATTATCATCACAGTTTCCTGATCTCTACTGTCGAGTGCCCAAAATGTTGTCCGAATTTTCAACTTGCAGCTCAAGTGTTTTCATTAAAATCTGACGAGGACTTTTTGTATTATATCAAATTGAGCGTGATTCTCCATAAGGCTCCACGGTAAACGTGTGAAAATAAAAGTGTTGATATTTTTTTTCTCGCGCTCCGGAAAGCCATAAAAATTTAACTGAACCTTTTTCTTATCAATACGTCTATCAGTTTGCCAAGTTTCATGAAAATCTGACGAGGAACTCTCTCATGGAGGGTACTACCTTAATCCTAGCTGTGCGCCAGAAGGGACAGGCCGAGAATTATGGAGGGATGAAGTATCACGAGCGCTCTCGAAGAAATGCACCTCGCAAAGGTTACAACGCAAAGAGACAACAAAATCGGTCGTTGCCGGCGGAAAATCTGATTTTTATAAAATAAAAAATATTTTATTAAATATATTTTTTTATTTTATTCAATTATTTTATTTTATTCTCTTTATTTTTATTGAAAATATTGTTTTAATTGATTCGTTATTAAAAATGTTATCGGTGAACACGCGGTTTGAATTTTATAACTCACGACACAAATTTTCCAGCTTTGAGATCGATAATACAATCGGCAATTTTCGTCTCAATCATGAGATCGGTAAAGCTGTAACCGGTCGGAGCTTTCTCATCGTCGTTCCACTGCGACGATGGACGATATATTCGAAGATTTCCACTGTGACTGCCGACGACGATGACGTCGCCCTTGTCCGGTCCGAAGAGCGACGCCACGAGCAAACTGCGACCGTCGAACGTTTCGTTCGTGCCGCAATCGGTTCGCCACCATTGTTTTGTCTTGAAGAGCGACATTTTTATTATTTTTCTTTCACAACCGCAACGATAACTACACGAGATAATAACGGATTTGAGGTTGAACGGGAAAATTGTACGTCCCTGCGTGGAACGGGGTTGCCGCTGTGGGGGTGGAATGTGGCAAGGGGGTTGATTCGTTGCCATGGAAGTTCTAGAACCCAAACAATTCCAGAGTTTTACCTCCATATTGCTCTATTATTATTTCGATTCGATATAGATAGTGGGAGGTGGGGTACAACCCTCCCCCCACCCCCTCAAGGTAGCGAAAGAGTATGAACAACTTCTTCCCTCAAATGTTTCTTTAAAAAAAACATTGAAATATCATCGAAAAATTGCTGAACTAATTATCTGAGATTTTTATTTAATCCTGAAAGTTACAAAACCCTTGACAATTTTTTTAACTATGATCGATTGTTTTTTTGTTTTTTGTTACCGACCGAGCATATTTTTTGTCTCACTTTAGTTCGCAATGCTTAATCGATTTGTTAAAAAATAAACAGTATAAATGTTTGTTGATGTTTGTTAAATTTAAGTGAGATGAAAAAAAGCGCGATAGTGCGTGTGACGTCCGCCAGGAGGCGCCACGGGCTTGCGGGCCGATTGGGCGTGGGTGCGGAAAAATGATCAGCTGTTTTGTGTCAGTGGATGGACAGGTGTGCCACTACAAGACACTCTGACAATTCGTTCGTCGAAAAGCGTCACGAAATCGACTATCTCGATTCATTTTTGTTGACGGAATCAATTGGGCATTGAATTTTCACGATATGGAGCCTCAGGATATTTATTACAACAAAGCGGAGTACGTGGAAACGGTAAGGAACGAATGTTTTTTTATCGTCGTGTTGAGGGCGACGGTGTGACATAACCTCTCTGCTCGGTCGCGCACAGGCTTCGGGAAACAAGGTTAGCCGTCAAACGGTGCTCTGCGGATCGCAAAACATCGTTCTACATGGAAAAGTTATAGTTCAATCCGATGCCATTATCAGAGGCGATTTGGCCAATGTCAGAACCGGACGCTACTGCATTATCAGCAAAAATGTCGTTATACGACCACCGTTTAAAAAATTCAGCAAAGGGTATGAAAAAATATTTGCGAATGAATAACCTCATTCATGAACCGTAATGAAAAAAAAAACAACAACATTTGTGTTTTTCCACAGGGTCGCCTTCTTTCCGCTGCAAATGGGCGATCACGTTTATGTGGGCGAAAGAGCAGTAGTCAACGCAGCCGTCGTGGGATCTTACATTTACATAGGAAAAAATGCTGTTATCGTACGTACAATAAATTTTTTATTATTCAATTATTTTATTGCCATCGTAGAATCGTGCGTACATAACAATCGGTCCTGCTCCGTTCGATTTTGCAGGGGAGGCGATGCATCCTGAAGGATTGCTGCTACATAGAGGACGGCGCGGTGGTACCGCCCGAAACTATAGTTCCGTCGTTCACGCGGTTCGCCGGCAATCCGGCGACTTGCGTCGAAGACCTGCCCGAATGCACTCTCGATCTGATGCTCGATTTTACAAAAAATTATTATCAACATTTTTTACCCGCTCAAAAGTAACGTCGATGCAATGCAATCTAACATGTGACGAGTTTTGCTGTTTGCACAAGTGTCTGCTTGTAACGACGATCGAAATAGATTTTTGTACGAATGCGAATTCTGGATTTTTATTTGTAGCCGCCGATGCGAGTCGTCGAAGAGCTATTCGTCGATCTGAATGTCCGTTGTTGTTTCGTTTTTTGTAGATTTTGATACTTCCCTGAAGATAACACGATTGGTAATTTATTATTATCATTATTATTATTATATTAAAATGAATTACTTTGACCGAAGCAAGAAAATTGTGGCAATTGGTATGACCTGGCGTTGAAACTTGACTCGAAACTAATTCAAAAACATAATACGGTCCCCATTGCCAAAGCTTATGCGAAACAAAATCATTACAATTAGGTCGATCGTGAAACACAGATTTCGTACCACTTGTGCCACATTATTTCGATGAGCAGCATGACAATCGTAATACCGATGCCATAAGCCATTGCCATGAGAGCTGCGTAACACTCAGCAATGCCCACACTGAGAAAGCTACTGTGTCCGTGGCACATGGGTTTGCCCTCGTAGAGTCTCGATGTTTCGCGATATTTCAGACCCGTCTCGCCAATCAGCAACGCTCTGTGGTTCGAATTTCACGATCAAACCGACCGACAACGATAAATTATTTTTTACCTATCCGCGAAAAAAGTAAAACGTTTTTTTTTTTTAGGGCAATCGGAAAGTCGATTTCAATGCTCACCCAACGCGTACGATTTCCAGATACGGTGATTGATGTTGCACCACCAGAGCCGGGTTCAACATCTTCAGATAATCGATCTCGTGAAGACCGCATTTCTCATCCTCGTCGTAAGTCTTCTGCATCATCTCGTAACCCGAACTCACCTCAACGTGAAAAGCGAACAAACCTTTTTTCACACCGCTAATACCTTCCTCCAAACCCATCCAAACGTTGTCCTTTCCTCTCATCATCTTCTCGTAAAATTCTTTTCTTTCCGGATCTTGAAAAGCCTGCGAAGTTTGCGAATTATACGAAATTTCCTGTTTATATAAAGGGCATTTCATGTCGAGTCAAAATGAATATTATTATTATTATTTTTTTTTTCTAATTATAATGATTGCTATTGTGATTATAATTTTTTTAAATTGATTAATCAGAGAGAAACAATCATGAAGAAATTTTGGAAAGAAAAGGAAAGAATAATTTTCTAAATTTATAATAATTTTATAAATATTTTGGAAAGAATAATTGATAATATTTATTTTTCACGTGGACATGGAATATATGTACATGAATATTTGATATTTTTTTCTGATAACGAGGAGGTGAAAAGTTTACCGGAAAATAATGACGACTGTAAACGATGTCGAAGACACCGATTTTCATGTGGCTGTTCATGAGATCGCGTGGAGTGTTTATCGATGTTGTGGTTGATTGTAGAAGAGCAACTATGTTTGCCGTGTACGAAACGTAAAGGCTTAGAGCCGCAAACAGAAGCATCAGAACGATAATTCGGGTTGGAATTGCCGTTGGTTCGTAAGAAGATCCTGTGGAATAATAAATAAAAATTATAGAGCCACGAATTTTCGACCTCTGGATAAAGTCTTTTATCGAGGATCATTTTTTTTTTAATACCGATATTAACATATTTATTAAGATTTAATTTTTATCAAATTTAACCATTACATTTTTTTATTGTTACCTAAATTCTGTTTCTAAAAAAAAATAACGAAATTTCCAACAATTATGACGATGATTCACCTTGTTGAAAAACCGCACCGATAATGACCAACAGATTGTTGCTCAACGAAGGTTCCTCGTCGACGTTACCGGTCCAACCGGACATCGACGATCGTTCCACGGTCTTCATCCTGAATTCCCACATCACGGCCAAATACAAGAGACCCACAACGATAACGAGAAAAATTCCAATGGCGATCCACACGCTTCGTTGAAACGGCAGTGTGAATAGATTGCTCACGTGTGACAACGGAGGTCGTCGGAATATAAATTTAATCCTAAATCGATTGATGTTAATTCGTCAGAACCAAAACGAAATATATACATATATATATATATATATTTATGTGTCTCAACGACGAATGTCATTGGTGCGAATTGGTAGGACGAACACGTTTTCGGACCGAAACCGTAGTTCGACACCGAACACCCAACTCCAACGTTCCATGTGTGTGTGTGTGTGTGTGTGTGTGTGTGTGTGTGTGTGTGTGTGTGTGTGTGTGTGTGAACGTTCGTCGAACAAAATAAAAATTAAAAAACAAAAAAACAATCAAACCCGATTTACAAATTTTCGATGCTACCGATAATTTTTTCAATCGTTCTTGTCAAAACGAAAAAAAAAAATAAAATAAGAAGAAAAAAAATCGATCGTACGATCGATACAATTATATTTCTCGGTGGTTGTCTTTTATCGTCAACGTCTCACCTGACCGGTGTGTACAATTGCAAGTAATCGACGACACCCAAACGTTGATCGGTAATGAACGAAGCCGTGCCCAAATCTACATCTCGATTCTGCAGCATACCGGTCATGCCGGTCCAGCTACCGTTTTTCAGAAGATATCCCCACGAATCACGTCCCACAAAAGTCACTCTGAACAATAAATTCACGACATTAATTTTTCTCTGAATTTTCACTCCTTCAAGATTTTAATCGAATTAAAAATTATATAAAATCAAAAGATTCAATGTACACTCCCGGCAGAAAGTTTGGGTACACTTCACGAAATTCCGAGCCGCACGAAAAGTTCGATAACGTAGTGAAAAATCTGTGATAATTTACGTGTGGGAAAGCTCGAAAGCCAGGAAATGTTGAAAACCGCAGCGGTTTTCTATTTTTCAAAATTATCGTTAATTTAAAAATTAGCGTAAATTATCACAGTTAGATATATGCCGTCACTGACTTTTTATAGGGAATTCAATTCTCTACAACATTGTTTATGTGAACTTTTGGTCTATATAGCGTTGTTTAACCAGCGTTTTGACGGGAAGGTAGATATGCATCGATTTTCTTATCGTTTTGTTTGTTTCTGTCCAAACGTTGGATAAACAACGCTATATAGACAAAAAGTTCACATAAACAATGTTGTAGAGAAATAAATTTCCTATAAAAAGTCCGCGACGGCATATCTCTAACTTTTATAATTTACGCGTGAGAAAGCTCGAAAGGTAGGCGTTCGGAAGGCTACAATGCGATTCGAAATTTTGACCATTCGAAACAATTTCATTCTACGCCGCGACCATTCGTAACATTGTCGTTCGAAGCATCGCGCGTTCGAAATTTTGGCCTTTCTGAACATTGCTCATTCTGAACTTCGAGCCCCACCTAAAATGTGTTGAACACGTGAGACGTTGTTCATTATCTGTGAATGGTACTCGACGAATTAGATAAAATTAAACGCTCGGCTAGATCGGTCGGAAGTTTATCGATGATCATTTTTATCAACGCGGAGAAATTACAGCTGTGCTATCGGGGGCACTTGATCCGACGTCGAATCGCAATTGCCGCAACGATAAAATTTCATTTTCCAGGGAATTTAATCCGACAGTCGGTGTCAATCGAAATCAGACACGAAACATTATTACGAACTCGAACGTAACTCACGTGGCGTTCATTCTGTTTGCCAGATGACGTACCCAATGATAATTCGCTTTGGCTGTCGCATCCACGTGCTTCTCTTTGTAATCATCCAGATGATTCCAAGTGTCTGGATGTGTGATCTGTAAAATCCATTTCGTTAACACGAAACCAAGTGAACTCGTCGGGTTGAAAAAATTTGGATCGGACGTAACGATAATGACGGGGGTAGAAAAAATAATATACGGAAAAAACATTGTCACCACGAGACAAGATTTCAACGCGGTTCCTTGTAAATCCCTTCGTCGTCTGGACGCGGGATAACGGTCACGAAGAAACAGACCGCCATCCCGAGTCCAGTATCCTCGATCCTCCAGGATAATGTCACGCTGAGGACTCGGACGATAAGGCGACAGCAGATGAAAAAAATCGTCTTTCAGTCGTCGACCGACAATGACACTGCTGTCGGGAAAAATTGTGAAATTTTCAAAGGTCTCGAGGATCGACGAGACATCGTCACGGTCGATCGAATCCTCCAAATTCCAAGATGCGTTGTTCGATTTTTCGGAAATCCGAAGATCTTGAACTATCAGCCATTGTGCTGGAGCCACGAACATTCTGTTCTCGCTTGCCTGATGACAAATTGAAAAAACCGAAAAAAAAACGAAAAGAAATGTAAATAAATTCCTGATAAAGAAATATGATTTCTTAGGATGCTATCTTTGGTTCGGTCATTAAACATCATTAAAACTGCTATAAAGATATTTCAACGAGATATATTTTTTTTATTTTTTTTTATTACTCATGTTCAACAACACTCTGTTTTCGTGATTTGAATCCTCGTCGGAGTCCCCCCAATGTCAATGACAAATCTCGCGTTGGCTCATGAAAATTTTTACGACGATTACGGAAGCCAATCTAATCTCAAAACGCGATCTCGTAAATAAATCGGCGCGAAATGCATAATAAAAAAAAGAGTTTATTAAGCGTGTGAAAATACATTGAGTCCGTCGAGTGACGCCCGAGCCCGCGATACCTTAATAAGAATGTCAAGAGCCCCGGGACAGTTGAGGTCGAGCAAGAAAACATTTTGATGATTTATTCTGGACGTAAGCTCAACGGGATCGAGTCCATCGATCGATCCTCGAACATCGCTCATCACATGCTTCCGTGACATTTGTTTGGCAAAATGAAAACCATCGCCTGAAACAATCAAACGAGATACATTTTTTCAACAAACGTCCTTATTTCATTCGCCAATCGTTCGGCAATCCAATCACGAATAAAATAAATTTTAAAAAAATGAAAAAACAATAAAAAAACGAGTCCGGAATGTCAATCGACCATCATTGACGCAAAGAAGAGCCGTGAGGGTGGATGGCGCGAACATGGACGGAACAAGGTCGATGACGAATTCCCCGAGAGTCTCGACGACGCGACGTGATTCACCGACCGTCGGACCAATCGTCAAACAAACGCAGATCCAAAAAATTCGGAGCATCGTCATTGCGTTCTCACGCGACTCAATGAAATACGTACTGACCAAAATCAACGGTCAAAAAATAAAATACAAAACAAACAAATCGTAACAAACGTATTCGTTCTCTTTTGCTTTCTCGATCACGATTCAGGTGAAATGATGTCACGTGCGTTTGAAGAATTAATGCGAAATGGAAATTTGAAGGAAAAAGCTCGAGTTCGAGACCGAACGTGCTCATTAAGTCGACGTATAGACAAATTACGTAGCAAAGAGTAAAACCAAGTTCGGTTAGTAATTTTCTCCGCCATAGCTCCGATGGTCGTCGATACGTGATTATGGATCAGGAGGAAAAGAAAGCCGATGGAAAAAAAAAATTGGATGCACGCGATACTCAAATATTCAGATCTTTAGAAAACGTTTTTTTTTCTTTCATTTTTTTTATTTCTTCGTATCAACCCTCCTGGTCTGTACACCGGAAATGGGCATTCATAAAATGTTGATCGTATTCAAAAACATTTTTTTTCTCCAACAAATGACTCTGATTCAATCGTCGCAAGCATAACAAAAATAAGGGTATGCTTGCGGCATGTATAGAAACATGATCCGTACGAGCATAAATTTCATCGGTACTGAGTTTCCCTCGTCGAACACCACAACTTTCATCCGACCTAATTCGTTGTCACAAGGGATGGGCATCGATTGAATAAAAATGTATTTTAAATACTTTTTCGAACCAAATGATAATCGATTCTAATGGATTTATTGAATATTTAAATTCATTCGAAAATAATAATTAACGTAAATTTGTGATAATTATTACGGAAATATGAAAATATTGACTTTTACATGATAATTAATCACAGTTATTTGTTTAAAAAAGTATTTGAAATACGTTTTCATTGAATGGATGCCCATCCCTGCTCCGATGAGTTATTCGAAACGTGCTGTTTCGGACGGGACACCCTGTATACACATAGTCGATTCGTGCGTTGATGAAGCCAGCCGCTACGCGACGCTATTAACGTTCCGCGCGCGCGCCGTTCCGGCTGGCTTCGGTCTTCGGTAAGTCACTCGGTCGTTGGGAGGTTCCCTATAAAAAATTCTGTGCATTCCTGTGACGTTTCGTGCGTCGAGTACCGTCGCGAATTCGACTTTCCAGAATTCTTTTCGTTGACGGAATCAATTGTTCATTGAATTTCCACGATATGGAGCCTCAGGATGTTTGTTACAACAAAGCGGAGGACGTGGAAACGGTTCGTGGCGGATGTTTTTATCGTCGTATTGCGGGAGACGGTGTGACATAACCTCTCCGCTCGCCGGGCGTGGGCTTCGGGAAACAAGGTTAGCCGTCAAACGGTGATCTGTGGATCGCAAAACATCGGTCTGCATGGAAAAGTTATAGTTCAATCCGATGCCATTATCAGAGCCGATTTGGCCAATGTCAGAACCGGACGCTACTGCATTATCAGCAAAAATGTTATACGACCACCGTTTAAAAAATTCAGCAAAGGGTATGAAAAAATATTTGCGAATGAATAACCTCATTCATGAACCATAATGAAAAAATAAAACAACATTTGTGTTTTTTCACCGGGTCGCCTTCTTTGCGCTGCGAATGGGCGATCATGTTTACGCGGGCGAAAGAGCAGTGGTCAACGCAGCCGGCGTAGGATCTTACATTTACATAGGAAAAAATGCCGTTATCGTACGTACAATACATTTTTTATCGTTCAATTATTTTATTGCCATCGTAGAATCGTGCGTACATAACAATCGGTCCTGCTCCGTTTGATTTTGCAGGGAAGGCGATGCATCCTGAAGGATTGCTGCTACATAGAGGACAACGCTGTGGTACTGCCCGAAACTGTGGTTTTGTCCTTCCCACGCTTTACCCGCGATCGAGGGACTCATGTCGAGGACCTACGCCAATGCGTTTTTGATCTCGTCGTCCATTTTACGAAAAATTATTATAAACATTTTTCATCTGCGCTTGAATAATGTTTGGGAACAACAGTGCTTGCAATCTAATACATTATCACTGTATATTCAACGATTTGCTGTTTGCACAAATGTAATGTGCGTGTAACAATGATTAAAATAAATTTTTTTTGTACGAATGCGTATCCTGGATTTTTATTTGTATCCGCCGATGCAAGTTGTCGAGAAGCTATTCGTCAATCTGAATGTCCGTTGTTGTTTCATTTTTCGTAGATTTTGATATTTCCCTGAAGATAACACGATTGTAAATTTATTATTATCATTATTATTATTATATTAAAATGAATTACTTTGACCGAAGCAAGAAAATTGTGGCAATTGGTATGACCTGGCGTTGAAACTTGACTCGAAACTAATTCAAAAACATAATACGGTCCCCATTGCCAAAGCTTATGCGAAACAAAATCATTACAATTAGGTCTATCGTGAAACACAGATTTCGTACCACTTGTGCCACATTATTTCGATGAGCAGCATGAGAATCGTAATTCCGATGCCATAAGCCATTGCCACAATAGCGGCGTAACACTCGGCGATGCCCACACTGAGAAAGCTATTGTGTCCGCTGCATATAGGTTTGCCCTCGAAGAGTCTCGATGTCTCGCGATATTTCAGGCCCGTCTCGCGAAGCATCAACCCTCTGTCATTCCAATTTTCACGATCAAACCGATCAACGACGATCAATTATTTTTTACTCATGCGCGAAAGAAGTAAAACGTTTTTTTTTTTTTTGGGAAATCGGAAAGTCGATTTCAATGCTCACCCAACGCGAAAAATTTCCAGATACGGTGATTGTCGTTGAATGACCATTGTCGGGCGCAACATCTTCAAATAATCGATCTCCTGAAGACCGCATTTCTCATCCTCGTCGTAAGTTCTCTGCATCAATTCGTAACCCGCGCTCACCTCCGCGTGATAAGCGAACAAACCTTCTTTGACCCTACGTATACCCTCCTCCAAACCCACCCAAACTTCGTCCTTGCCCTTCATCATCTTTTCGTAAAATTCTTTTCTTTCCGGATCTTGAAAAGCCTGCGAAGTTTGCGAATTATACGAAATTTCGTGAGGAAATGAATTTATATATGAGGTGTTCCACCCCATTTCGAACGGTCAAAGAACCGTTCGAAATGGTTTTCGAAAATCATAAGCTCAAAAACATTAATATTATTATTGTAAATGTTCTTTCATCTGTAAATTTGAGAAAAACAATTCGGGGGATTATGATTTTCCATAATAATTGATTTTTCTAAAAAAACTCTAATAAATATTATTAATAAACCAAAGCATAGCTTAGGAACAACTAATCGAGCCATGACAAAAAAAATACGTGTGTATTTTACACATTTCAGAGTATTTTCAGGAATTTTTTGAGATAAATCGAAGGTGAGATACCGACCGAAAAAAATTATTTTCGTATATTTTTGATGAAAATGGTCATTTTTTGAACTCGAAAAATTCCAAGAAAAATGTTTTCACAAAGTTTATGGAAAACTGCAACTTTTTTGTCTGAAACATTTTTCTGTTTAATCGCATGCTTTCAATATATAACGTTATTTAGAAAATTTTGAAATGTTGAAAAACTCAAAAAAATGCGATCCAAAAAATCTGAAAAAATTCACACTACTTTTTTTCGTCTAATTGAATAATTTGACCAAATTTCAATTTTTTTGGGAGTGCAAAACTTTTTGACCGTTCGAAATGGGGTGGAACACCTCATATACCTATATACATATGAATATATATGGGGCATTCCACGTCAAATCACGACGTTCGAAACCGAAAAGTCAATCGATACAGAATAATTATATCAACAATGATAATTATCAAAATAATTTGCTTTGAACTAATAATAATAATAATAATAATAATAATAATAATAATAATAATAATGGTCGCAAATAAAATTGCACTCTGAATTTCTGGCAAACTCTATTTTTATTTTTTATTTATTTTTTTATTTAAAATAAAATAATTTATTTAATTAGTAGAGGGTCAGGGTTTCGACCGTTCGATCTGACATGGAATGACCGATGTATATATTCGATCCAGAGGATAAAACTTTCACCGAAAAATAATGACGATTGTAAGGGATGTCGTAGACACCGATTTTCAGATGATTCATGATATCGCGAGGAGTGTTTATCGAATCCGTGGTTGATTGTAGAAGTGAAACTATGTTCGCCGTGTACGAAACGTAGAGGCTCAGAGTCGCAAACAGAAGCATGAGAAAGATGATTCGGCTTGGAATCGCAGTTGGTTCGTAAGCCGATCCTGTCGAATGATAAATTGAAATGAAAATTTTAATATTTCGTATATTTTTATTTTTCAATTCATTTAATTAAAAATAAATTTATATCTCTGTTGCATAGCATTTTTTCTTTTGCATATTACAATATATAGCATATCTGTTGAGATTTAAATTTGAAAAAAAAATGTAACAATAAAATCTTTTTTTATTGTTAAATTTCGGTTTCTCAAATCGTACCGATTTTTTTTTAATGCATGCGATGTGATAATCGGGAGGGAAGAAAAGGGGGAAGGTCATTGCGATGATTCACCTTGCTGAAAAACCGCACCGATAATGACCATCAGATTGTTGGTCAGCAAGGGTTCCTCGTCGATGACACCGGTCCAACGTGCCAGTGACATACGCATTATGGTTTTCATCTTGAACTCCCACATCACGGCCAAGTACAAGAGTCCCATTACGAGAACGAGCAACAATCCGCTGGCGATCCACACGCTTCGTTGAAAGGGCAGTGTGAATAGATTGCTCACGTGTGACAACGGAGGTCGTCGGAATATAAATTTAATCCTAAATCGATTGATGTTAATTCGTCAGAAACAAAACGAAATATATACATATGAGCGATTCCACGTGACTTCAGCCACTCAAAAAAAAATTTTTCCACAAATAATTTTAAAAAATTGAGCTATTTTTTTGCAATATATTCACCGAGTGCCGATTTTTTTAAAATTTTTTTGACGGTTTTATCGTTAATTAAAGTTTTTTTGTATTTTTCTATTCAAATGGCTGTATCTTTGGCAGGGTTTGACGTATTTACATTTGTAAAAAACGAAAATGTGCGTCTTTTTAAAGCCTTCCAGAAAAAAATTACTTTAGATTCTATTGAGCAAGTTGCACGTCCGTTTCGGGGCAAAATATGCAAAAATATTTTTTTTCTCAAAAAATGCATTTTTAATTTTTTTTTCAAAATTTCCCTGAATTCTGAATACGAAAAAAGAATTTTTGGTATTCTTTATATCGTGGGACCGGCAATCGGTAATGCGTAATTTTACCGATTTCATTAATAGATTTTTTACAGTTTGATTTTTTCGCTTTACGCGATTCAACGAGCATTGATTATCATTAATTTCTCTTTCAAGGAGGCTTCTGAACTCGCGTAAAGTGACTGGACCCCATGAAAAAAAAAAAAAAATCAAACTGAAAAAAATCTATTAATGAAATCGGTAAAATTACGCATTACCGATTGCCGGTCCCACGATATAAGAAATACCAAAAATTCTTTTTTCGTATTCAGAATTCAGGGAAATTTTGAAAAAAAAATTAAAAATGCATTTTTTGAGAAAAAAAATATTTTTGCATATTTTGCCCTGAAACGGACGTGCAACTTGCTCAATAGAATCTAAAGTAATTTTTTTCTGGAAGGCCTTAAAAAGACGCACATTTTCGTTTTTTACAAATGTAAATACGTCAAACCCTGCCAAAGATACATCCTAATTAACGATAAAACCGTCAAAAAAATTTTAAAAAAATCGGCACTCGGTGAATATATTGCAAAAAGATAGCTCAATTTTTTAAAATTATTTGTGGAAATTTTTTTTTTTGAGTGGCTGAAGTCACGTGGAATCGCTCATATATATATATATATATTTATGTGTCTCAACGACGAATGTCATTGGTGCGAATTGGTAGGACGAACACGTTTTCGGACCGAAACCGTAGTTCGACACCGAACACCCAACTCCAACGTTCCATGTGTGTGTGTGTGTGTGTGTGTGTGTGAACGTTCGTCGAACAAAATAAAAATTAAAAAACAAAAAAAAACAATCAAACCCGATTTACAAATTTTCGATGCTACCGATAATTTTTTCAATCGTTCTTGTCAAAACGAAAAAAAAAAAAATAAGAAGAAAAAAAATCGATCGTACGATCGATACAATTATATTTCTCGGTGGTTGTCTTTTATCGTCAACGTCTCACCTGACCGGTGTGTCCAATTGCACGTAATCGACGATACCCAAACGTTGGGGATCGATGAACGAACCCGTGCCACCCACATCGACCTCACGATTTTTCAGCATCGCGACCAAACCGTTCCAGGTGCCATTTGGTCCGGGATATCCCCACGAATCGGTTCCCACAAAAGATACTCTGGAATAATCACGACGTGCAATCATAAATATACGTATAACGATTCACCAGCGAGATTTCATCCCATCGCGATGCAAAAACGTGCGAATAAAAAAATTGTAACAGTTCAAAGATCGGAATCGCGAGTCTCCTGATAAATAAAAAAATTATTAATTGATTATTTCCATGAAAAAATGTGTTAAACACGTGAGACGTTGTTTATTATCTGTGAATGGTACTCGACGAATTAGATAAAATTAAACGCTCGGCTAGATCGGTTGGAGGTTTATCGATGATAATTTTTATCAACTCGGAGAAATTACAGCTGTGCTATCGGGGGCACTTGATCCGACGTCGAATCGCAATTTCAGCAACGATAAAATTTCATTTTCCAGGGAATTTAATCCGACAGTCGGTGACAATCGAAATCAGACGCGAAACACGTTATTACGAAATCGAACGTAACTCACGTGGCGTTCATTCTTTTTGCCAGACGACGTACCCAGTGATAATTCGCTTTGGTTGTCGAGTCCAAATGCTTGTCCGCGTAATCTTCCAAATGATTCCAAGTGTCCGGATGTGTGATCTGTAAAATCCATTTCGTTAACACGAAACCAAGTGAACTCGTCGGGTTGAAAAAAATTTGGATCGGACGTAACGATAATGACGGGGGTGGAAAAAATAATATACGGAAAAAACATTGTCACCACGAGACAAGATTTCAATGCGGTTCCTTGTAAATCCCTTCGTCGTCTGGACGCGGGATAATGGTCACGAAAAAACAGACCGCCATCCCGAGTCCAGTAGCCTCGATCCTCCAGGATAATGTCACGCTGAGGACTCGGACGATAAGGCGACAGAAGACGAAAAAAATCGTCTTTTAGTCGTCGACCGACAATGACACTGCTGTCGGGAAACATTGTGAAATTTCCAAAGGTCTCGAGTATCGACGACACATCGTCACGGTCGATCGAATCCTCCAAATTCCAAGATGCGTTGTTCGATTTTTCGGAAATCCGAAGATCTTGAACTATCAGCCATTGTGCCGGAGCCACGAACATTCTGTTCTCGCTTGCCTGATGACAAATTGAAAAAAACCGAAAAAAAACGAAAAGAAATGTAAATAAATTCCTGATAAAGAAATATGATTTCTTCGGATGCTATCTTTGGTTCGGTCATTAAACATCATTAAAACTGCTATAAAGATATTTCAACGAAATATATATTTTTTTATTTTTTTTTATTACTCATGTTCAACAACACTCTGTTTTCGTGATTTGAATCCTCGTCGGAGTCCCCCCAATGTCAATGACAAATCTCGCGTGGGATCATGAAAATTTTTACGACGATTACGGAAGCCAATCTAATCTCAAAACGCGATCTCGTAAATAAATCGGCGTGAAATGCATTATTAAAAAAAAAAAAATTTATTTCAGCGTGTGAAAATACATTGAGTCCGTCGAGTGACGCCCGAGCCCGAGATACCTTAATTAGAATGTCAAGAGCCCCGGGACAGTCGAGGTCGAGCAAGAAAACATTCTGATTATTTATCCTGGACGTGAGCTCGACGGGATCAAGCCCATCGATCGATCCTCGAACATCGCTCATCACATAGTTCCGTGACATTTGTTTGGCAAAATGAAAACCATCGCCTGAAACACTCAAACGAGATACATTTTTTCAACAAACGTCCTTATTTCATTCGCCAATCGTTCGGCAATCCAATCATGTATAAAATCAATTTTTAAAAAAATGAAAAAACAAAAAAAAAACGAGTCCGGAATCGAGTCCGGAATGTCAATCGACCATCATCGGCGCAAAGAAGAGCCGTGAGGGTGGATGGCGCGAACATGGACGGAACAAGGTCGATGACGAATTCCCCGAGAGTCTCGTCGACGCGACGTGATTCACCGACCGTCGGACCAATCGTCAAACAAACGCAGATCCAAAAAATTCGGAGCATCGTCGTTGCGTTCTCACGCGACTCAATGAAACACGTACTGACCAAAATAAACGGTACGAACGTACGAAGAAAACAAAAAAACAATCGTGGCAAACCTTTTTTTTTGTTCTCGTTTGCATTGTCGATGACAGTGGGA
>OY759163.1:7395637-7438137 GCA_963662125.1 Diplazon laetatorius | reverse complement strand
ACTGCTTGAAATAAACTGCATATATTTTCGTCGTACAATTAATATTTGTACAATATTATTTTGTATCAAACAATTTTATGAACAATATTAATTGATGATAATATTGTTCATAAAATAATTTAGTATAAATATATTATATGTATATTTTTAGTTACACATGTGTTTTAACTATACATGCACACATGAACGTGTACGATTTTTTTTTTTTTAATTTCGATCTGGCGATTTTTATTTAAAATTTAAAAAAAAATTGATTATTCAATTTTTGAAAATTATTCCAATGAAAACATTTTTAAAAAAATGTTTGGAACGTTGAGAAACAACGAAGATATAGCTCGCGATAAAACTCTTCGTCCCATAGCTTCGACGAAAAATTGAAAAAAAAAAAGAAAGAAAGAAAAAAAATGTGTTTTTACGACCTTGAACTTTCCAGCGATTTTAGCCTCCAGCGAGTTTTCAAATGGTCACGTGGATGGTCGATGGTCGGTGGACGACGTATTACGAAACTAACGACATTTTTTTCGTGAGAAGTCAGTTTTTTTTTTTCGGGAATACGAATTATTAGGAACCGAAAAAACGATTTTATGGTCACTGGGTTCATCGAGAGTCACTGGTTTGATTGAGAATCACTGGTTTCACGTCGGCAGACCGTTTGGCCATTGGTCGATCGTTCGATCTCGCGACGGTCCGGTCCCGCCCATTTGTACCCCACGATTTTTCGACTATCGAGGGGCTTCACTGTATCTCGGCTCGTTTTATGGCGCGCGCGCTGTCGCCATGATCGAGTTCTGTCCGGATTACCTGTGCGACACTCAAATAGAAAGACAGATATATATATATATATATATAGTGGAGACACCGTGGTCAAGTTTATGGACACCTTCTCGGTCGCGTCCTCGTCGCGTACAACAACTTACCCGTGCACAACTTTGAAGATTATTTTTTTATTTTTTTTTCTTACATTTCAATTCTAACGAGCAATCATTATTTATCACCATTTAAATTATCCCACACACCTTACGGGCCAATGGCTCGAGGTCATCCATTATACGGTCGGTCGAGTAAAAAAACGTCGCTCGAAATTGATTTACCAAGAAAATATATTAAACTGAGTTTTCAATTTGAAAGAATTAAATTAAATTAAATTATGTATTTTTGTTATTTTATTTGTTTATTGCAAATTTTACATTGATAAATTAATTTTATTTGTCAATTAACCCTGCGGCTCTTTTACTAGATCGACTGTATAACTGTTATCTATTTATGATTGTTGTTCAGACTGTACAATTATTATTTATTTGTTTTTCAAAGAACGTCAAAATGAGAACGTTTAAACAAAAGGGGAAAAAAAGACTCAAAGAGGATTATGATAATGTCCACGAGGCTATGTTGAATCTGTATCGCAATCTGTGTTGCGACGGATTCAATTATACTTATATATATATATATATATATAATAATATATATATATATATATATATAAATATGTTGCGACTATTGTACCGACGTGCGTCACGCAGCTGCACGATGATTGCTGTCACCGACGAGAGATTGCACAATCTGGATCCACGAGGAACCGGGGTGCGACCGGTTGGAGCAGTTGATTGTTTTTTTTTTATTTTTTTTTGCATTTTTTTTTCGTTCGAGCGGGATATCCCGATGAAAATCGAGCAGTCGGTGTCGTACATTCGCCTTTGTTTCATTAAAAACGAGATGAAACTCGGTGAAGTCATTTTTACAATTTTTTCGATTTTATTAAATTAATTTATTCTCGTTGCAATCAGCAACCGGTGAACTTAAACGTGTGAACGAATAAAGAATTCATTTTTTAGGGATAAATTTTGTGTTGGGGATCAGGACATCGAACATGCTACAGAATTTTTTTTTTCTTGGAAAGATTTCAATTTTTTTATTGGAACCAGCTGCCTAATGACATTGTTAGCTTATTTTTGGATGCCAACTATGAGGAGGAGTCGTTGATATTTATCAGTTTTCAGTGTCTAATAGGATTTCTAATTATTTTCCAATTTTAAACTGTGAAATTCATTTTTAAAATAATATTTATTATTAAAACTTTAAATAATAATAATAATAATAATAATAATAATAATAATAATAATAATAATAATAATAATAATAATAATAATAATAATAATAACGAACTGTGTCCGTTAATTATTCGTCCCAAGTGTCCCAAAGTCGAAACGATGAAATTCTCAGTCACGAATATATAACTGAGACAATAAAAATTCACACGTAAAAAAAATATATCTCGTGCTCCACAACGTGGCAGCAAATACACAAACACTCACAAACATAGCTATAAAACGTATTCGATCAACAGTGACGAATAAGATCAGTATGTTCATGAGGTATATGTCAAACAAAACGTTTATTATGCTCGAGCTTTCGCACCTGGCTCGTGCAAGTCCAACATATTTTCCCCGACCCGGAAGTGGGTTCGATAATCACGTGATTTTGTCATCCACGCGGGCGATCATCGACAGCACGCACACACACACACACAGGTCGGGCTCTCGTTGCTCACGCTTCAAATATAAAATTGTATCGATTGCATAATCGTTCGAGACGTTGGTGCGGTGCATTGCAGATCGCATATTGCCCGTGATATGCATATGAGCCGGCCGTGTTAGTTCGTTCGTTCGATTATGCGGTTTGATACATTGTGCAATTATTTCACTCGTTGCACACCGTTGTGTTCCAGACGAATTACCGATCTAACCCGTTCGACGTAATTTTCATTTGTTTCGTTTTATTTTTTTTTTCAAGATTTTTTTTTACATGCTTACGCTGTTGGAGCAATCTATTAAAAATCTGTTCTCAACGTGAAATTGTCTAGCTTTTCGATAAAAATATCAGTTTTCCATTTCGCTTTCGGGAAATCCATTTAAAACAGCTTTTTAAGTTTCGAATTCGATTTTAATGGATTTTCAAGAGTCCAAATGAAAAAAACAAATTTTTAATATAATTTTTTAACGGCGTAAGTGTGTGAAAAAAATTCTTGAAAAAAAAAAAGAAAACGAAGTAAATGAAAATTATTTTATTTATTAAAGTATTTTTCATTTATTTCGTTGCTTTTTTTTCAAAATTTTTTTTAACACGCTTACGCCTTTAAAAATATATACTAAAAATCTGTTTTTTACGTGAAATTGTCTCAGCTGTTCGATGAAAATATCAGCTTTCCATTTGGACTCTCGAAAATCTATTAAAATGGCATTTGAAACTTAAAAAGCTCTTTTTATTGAATTTTCGATGGTCGAAGGAAAAAATGATATTTTCATCGAAAAGCTGAGACAATTTCATGTTAGAAACAGATTTTCAATATATATTTTTAAGGGCGTTAGCGTGTGAAAAAAATTCACGAAAAAAAAGAAAACGAAATAAATGAAAAATACTATAATAAATAAGATAATTTTCATTTACTTCGATTTCTTTTTTTTCAATAATTTTTTTCACACACTTACGCCGTTAAAAATTTATATTAAAAATTTGTTTTTTTACGTGAAATTGTCTCAGCTTTTCGATGAAAATATCAGTTTTTCATTTGGACTCTCGAAAATCCATTAAAATCGCATTTGAAACTTAAAAAGCTGTCTTTATAGAATTTTCGATGCTCGAAATGAAAAACCGATATTTCTATCGAAAAGCTGAGACAATTTTACGTGACAAACAGATTTTTAATATATTTTTTCTAACCGCGTAAGCGCGTGAAAAAAATCCCAAGGAAATTTTTATTCAATCTTTTTTCAAAATGGCATCGAAGCTCACTGCCAATTTTTATTTATTCATCTGATAAATGCGACCATAAAGCGCATGCGCATGTGCAACACAAGTGCCCCGGGAGTGTAAACAAAATGGCAATCAGTGCAAACCGGCGTGGCGTTTCGCACGAGCGGCCAGCCAGAGGTTGTTGAAAAAAAAAGACGAAAAAAAAAACAAAAGAAAAAGAAAAAGAGGCAATCAACGTAACACAATTCATAATCACCGAACCACCTGCATGTGTATCACGCCGCCGCACAATTTCCGCTAGCTTGGGATCGTCTCCATGTGTGTGTGTGTGTGTATGTGTTTGTGGGTGTGGGTGGCCAACTATTGCGTCGTGGTTCCAAATTCTTTCGTGCAACGAGATCGTTGACTCGGGCCATTTTCTTTTTTTTTTTTATCCACACGTTCGATCGTTTTGGCATCTCGACCTCGTCGAAATGTTGCGCACGTTGCCATTGGCCTTCCCTCGATGCTGAACGAGGCCCCGTACCTGTTCGATCATTCCATCGATCATTAACCATCATTCAATACAGTTGAAAAAAAAAATCAAAATATCAAATTGATAAATTTTGAAAGCCATAATGCGACATGATTTTTTTTGTCCCGTGGCAAGATGATTCGAATCAGCCTCCGGGTATCTCCAATATCGACTTATCTCGACTGACAAAACAATCTGTTTTTTTTTTTCGATTTGACTCGATCAATCTCTCACGCGTATTAATCACCGAAACGACGTACAAAATATTTATCTCGAGCTAAGTCGCAACTCGCTCGTTCGATCGAGGAAACTCTCAGTGCTATTGGATTATTTTTAAATTTATCATTTTACAAATTTGTTTATTTATTTTTGTATCGCGATTCGATCGTGTGACGATTTTTAAATTAATCGGAATTTATTTGAGGAAATGAAACGAAGTTGATGACTCGGTTTGTTTGTTAATTGCAAACGAACGTACACGAACGTCACATATTGGCCATAAAAATTGGGAGTCAAGTGCGAACGTGTGATGAAGCCTGATCTTGTCAAGATACGAGAAAGTCCTGTGACGTTACCTGTTCGATATATATATATGATTATATATATGCCATCATCAATGTGCGAAAGAGATTGTCAAATAAAACGATGAGAACCATTTTTGGGTTCTTGATTGTGAGATAATAATCGAACTCGATGGTCAAACGACTCTTTTAACGATATTCACGTTTAACACCACTACATGTATATAAGTATAAGTAGTAGCCTGAAGGCCATTTGTATTCGGAAACACATTCACGAACACCTTAAACGTCGATTTTACCGAACAACAATTTTTGTTTTACACGCTTCAGGGTGTGTCCACGGTTTTTTTTTTTTCAATTTTGTTTTTCGGTCACTTTCTACACGAGGCGAGTAATTCGCAAATTTCACACACCGAGAGCCACGTGGGTTGCGTAACAAATGTTGATCCGATTGATTCACAAAATTATTTCGTTGCAATAATTCGAACTTGGGATGATAATTTGTTCGAAAAATTGTTAGCGGTGTTGATACGATCAGGAAAGAATGAAGCATTTTTTTTTGGGTTAAAAAAAATGTTTTAGTGAAAAAAAAACGAAATTTGAATTTTTTTAACGCGATTGCTCGAATCGTTTGGACATTAGGCTTCTTCGAGTAATCGATTATTAATTGCTCGTGGACTAGTCAGCGCTAGAGCCGTCGAAATAACAAAACCGGTCCTTCTTGATTTTTTTTTAAGTATATGGGCGCGTTTACGAATTTACATATATTCAAACCGAAACTAACGAGTCGCTTTGAAATGTTAATTATTTTTTTCTTTTCACGACCACGTGACACACACACACACACACACACACACACACACACGAGGATGTTGACGAAATTTCGGAACAACGGTACAACGATAGTTTGCTCGCCAGACCTGAGTCATGGATCGGTCGAAAATATATTTCGCAACTCTTTAACGAACGAATTATTTTTTTCTGGGGTTTGGGAAACTCTTCGGTGGGTTCCTGAGATTGAAATTACACAATTTATACATTACATTAATTAATATTACACTTTTTATTTTTTTTTTGAGCTTCAGCCATTTTCATGATTCATTATTTAAAAAAAATTTGCAAATTACATTTTTTATTGAATTTTCGTTTTTTAATTAATTATAAGGAAACTGACGGGCAACTCAACTCGAAAAAATACATGTGTCTTGTAAAATTTCCTCAGATTTCCGATAAAAGCATTGAAAAAATTTCAAAAATTTGGACAATGGCCGAAAAACAGGTTTTTATGTTTCAAATTCGATTTCGATGGATTTTCTAGAGTCGACATGAAAAACTGATATTTTCATCGAAAAGCTGAGACAATTAAGCATGTGAAAAAAATACTTGAAAAAAAATAAAACGTAATAAATGATAAATACCTTAATAATTAAGGTATTTTTCATTTATTTCGTTTTATCTTTTTCGATAATTTTTTTCACACGCTTACGCTTTAAAAAAAAATATCAAAGATCTGTTTCCCACGTGAAATTGTGTCGGCTTTTCGATGAAAATATCAGTTCTTCATTCCGATCCTCGAAAATCCGTTAAAATCAAATTTGAAACTTAAAAAGCTGTTTTTCATGGATTTTCGAAAATGGAAATGAAAAACTGATATCTTTATCAAAAAGCTGAAACAATTTCACTCCACAAACATATTTTTAATGTATTTTGCTTCCTCATAGAGGAAGCTTTGTTTTCGTGAAATTTTTTTTTTTCGAGATGTTCATGAAAACGTGTTCAGTATGTCCCAAAACACCTAAAAAACACATTTAGAAAAAATGTCCGGATGTATGTATGTGTGTGTGTGTGTGTGTGTGTGTGTGTGTGTGTGTGTAGTAATGGTTGACCGCTCACAACTTGAGAACGGTTCGAGATATCAAGCTGAAATTTGTCACACATGTGAAGGGTTCACGGCGCATAGCACAATTTAATTTTTGGAAAAATCTATCAAGTTATTTTGTTTTCACATCATTTTTTCGAAATTCAAAAAATTATTTTTGGTCTCTAGCTCCCACAATTTTAGAGATATCGAGCTCAAATTCAGTATAATGTTGTACGAGTACAGGGAGATGCTCGATACCGAATTTGGAAAAAATCCACGCATTGCTTCACTTTTAAAGCGTTTTTTAATGTGAAAAAAACGATCTTTACACTCTAACTGGAGCAATTTTTGAGATATCGGACTTAAACTTAGTACGAAGTTGCGCAATGATCCAAAGAGAAACCCGATTGAATTTGGGCGAAATCCATCAAGCCATTCATATTTTATGGCGTTTTGAAATTTTTCCAAAAATCAATGTAACTGCTCTAGCTTCCATAATTTTTGAGATATCTGGCTGGAATTTAGTACGAAGTTGCACTACCATCGAAAGAGGTTTCGTATTGAATTTGGACAAAATCCAACAAGACGTTCAGCTTTTATGGCATTTTGAAATTTTCCAAAATTCAATGTAAGTGCTCTAGCTTCCATAATTTTCTAGATATCCGGCTGAAATTTAGTACGAAGTTGCACTATCATCCAAAGGGATTTCCTATTGAATTTGGATAAAATCTAACAAGCAGTTCAGATTTTATGCGAATTATAATTTTTCAAATTTCACATGAATTGCCCCATGTATATTGATTTCGACTTACATCACACTTACAAGGAGCCCTAAACGTCACGAAAGTGAACAAGGGTGCAAAGTAGAACCTTGCACATTGCTTCCTCATAGTTTTGTACCGTTTTTAAATTATTGAGATGTAAAGTAGAACCTTGCTTATGGCTTCCTTATCTTCTTACACATTTGCCAAAGCTTCCTCTATGAGGAAGCCAAATTGATCGACACAAGGTTCTACTTTACATCTCAATAATTTAAAAACGGTACAAAACTATGAGGAAGCAAGTGCAGGTTCTACTTTGCACCCTTTTTTTCAATGGCGTAAGCGTGTAAAAAAAAACACTTGAAAAAAAAAAAAGAAACTTAAAATAAATTAAAAATATCTTAATTGATAGCTGCCAAAATAACAGAAAAAAAAATCTGAAAAAATGTGGGAATTCGTTTTTCAACATGCACTTGAATCTGTGTGAATACCATGAAGATGATTTTGTATAATCATCGTTGGCCCACACTCGAACCGATCGAACCGATCAAAACGATCGAAAGGAAAAAAAAAAAAATAAACAACAATCCGAACAATCTGGAACTACCGGATGCGATCGTACACGTTCATAGATCATGCCACGATCGATCTTGCGGTGTCGTTACATCGGTTAAACGCGAATCGCCACCGTCGTGTCCGAACCGCTACTAGGTCGCAAATTAAATCGGTTATCCGTCAAACCGTGAAATCGTTCGGCGAACGTGTAGCCGTTTCAAAGCGAGACACAACACGCAACACCGCGTACACATCACCTTGTAACACACCTCGTTACACCGCGAATTTACTGCCACGAAGAAACACACACACACACACACACACATATATATATATATATATATATATATATATATATATATATATATATACAATTATCTATATAACGTTACATACGGAGACTGTAATGCATCGGCGACGCAGTCGATAACACAGAAATGCATGTGCATCGAAGGTTCTCCGATAATCTAGGCCAAAGACTGTCATTGGTCGATCGGTAAATTTATTTTAAAATTATTTTCGCGAACTAAGAAAAAAAATTATAATTATACGAAAAAATAAAATTATCCTGTTCAATGAATTTTTTGGTTTGTGGTCATTTGAAAGTGAAATTCAAAAAAATTGAAGACACCAATGGGATGTCAATTCTTTATCATTTTTATCAATTTTTTACTCAATTTTTTAGTTCCAATAAATAATCATCATTAAATTGTGTGATATTTTTTTTCTTTCGTAAATTGCGTTCATTGTACGAATGTCATGAAACTTCATGAGCAATTGATATGAGAATGATTCAATAAACTCGAAAAATACGTAACAAACCGATCGAATTAATTAACACATTGCTGCATGAATATTGTATTGATTATGGATCGCTATTATTTTTCCTTTTCTTTTTTTTTTTCAACGAAACCAGATTGGCGCGATAGTCGTGAGATACAAATTAAGCGGGTGTTGGATAATGTATGAAGCTTGTCTCGGCATGCGAGTTTACGTCGCTATCGCGACGCGAGACCTTGAAGAGACCTCTCGTGGCATCGACGGTTCTCGTTCGGAAACCATCCTCCGGGGAACTTCCTCGTTTCTGGTCACGTTTTTCACGTTCATCGGGTCCTCGACGGTCGCGACCAGCCGTGAATTTTCCATTTCCACGTCTCTTCATCGTCAAAACCCCGAACAATTTTTTTTTTTAATTTTCCATTACCCGAAACTTTTTGTATCAAAAAATTTCTCCTCGAATTAATCACGACTTGATTAATTGCGATAAAAAATTCCCCAGCTCTCGATAATTCTACAATTATTAAATTCCATAAATTATCACGAGTAAATACATTAATCGTAACAAGATTGATGAATATATTCATTATCATAATTCAATATTATTACTGAATTGAAAAAAAAAAATAAAACATAAAATAAAGAAATCATCCATTCAATCGTGTTAACGATTTAAATCCGATTCAAATCAACATTTTCCAAAGCAACGTCGTCAATAACGATAAAATTAAACAGTGACAGAAAATAATTGAATTATAAAATACAAATTTTTTACAATGATACTTCGAGGGGCGTTAAAAAATTAAAAATAATATAAAAATCAAAAAATTATCGTAATCACAGCCACCTGTGTCGTTTACGGATAATTAATCGACTTGCTCGTGACGTGGCCCATAAATACCCACATCGATATATAACCACGCTGATTTCTCCGTCGTCGTCGTCACCGGGATGCTGTGCGTGTAAATAAGTTTATGACGATGGAAAACTACTCCACGGGGTTCGCAACGCGAACGAGAACCCGTGAAGACATATGGCGTATCGGTCACGTTCGAACGGCTCGGCGACTGGTGAAACACGTCATTGGCGAACGCGGTCTTGTGTCACGGGAGTTCCGGGGAAGAAAGGTGAAAGCGAGACGAAAAAGTGCGCGGAGACTGGGGCTCGCTGCATTAGTCGTCGTTGTGTCTCTATCGTCCTGCGCATGTGTGTGTGTGTGTGTGTGTAATTATATAGTCGGAGAATGTCGGGCACACCTGATAACACGATTACTTCGTAATCGTCATCGTTCATCCTTGATAATTTTGTCATTACTTCGGTTGTTACTCCCACACCGACACTTAGGACAATCGTCACGTGTTGATCGTTCATTGCCACGAAGAAATAGAAAGTCACGGGCGTCATGCTGATGATGGGGGGGGGCGGAGGGGGGGGGGGGGTGGTAGTCTTCGTTTCGATCCGTTAGGTCGTGTGGAATATCGGTAACCCGAACGTTCCACAACGATTTCAACGTTGAAAAAAAAAAAAAAATAAATAAATAAAAAAGTTTAACCCTTTGAGGTCACTAGGGGTCAAAATGACCCCAAGCCTAATTTCCAGCCAAAAAGATTTAAGTAAATTAATTAAAAATTACAAAGCTTAAATATTGTAAAGGATATGATTCTTTTTTTTAGTAAAAAATAATCATATCCTTTATTAATTCTATATAAATATCAATTGAAAGCTCAACTTCGAGGCCCAAAAATTTGAGGGAATGAATGAAAAATTACAGAGCTTAAATATTGTAAAGTATATGATTCTTTTTTTTAGTAAAAAATAATCATATCCTTTATTAATTATATATAAATATCCATTGGAAGCTCAACTTCGAGGCAAAAAAATTTGAGTGAATGAATGAAAAATTACAAAGCCTAAATATTCTAAAGGATATGATTATTTTTTTATAGGAAAAAAAATGTTTTTATTAAGCATTGATCTCTTGATGATTTTCTTTTTTTTTCGCTATTTTGAAAATTCGATAAAAATAGTACATTATGACACTAGGACGAAAAACTTTTTTCTGACGAGTGTGAGTTTGCAGAACGAGCCGAAGGCGAGTATTGCAATCACACGAGTCCAGAAAACGGTTTTCGTACGTGTGTCGTACGAATTTTTATGTCACAAGGTCCGTAAATGCGGTTTGAAGCGAACGAAGTGAGCGTAAAACCGCACTTTTACGGACAGCGTGACATAAAGATTGTTGATGATATTCTCATTCCAAAGTGTTCGAACTGATATCCCGAATATTTGTGAGTCGTTGGAATCGCGTATTGTTGACGCGGCGATGGTTTAAAGTTGGTTGGGGGTCATCGTGACCCCGTGTGACCATCGCGTTACTTCCAGAACGTGTAAACTCGAACGGGTTAACGATGGAAATTTATACGGAATTGACATATTTGAGAATTTATTTTCGACCAATTCGAAGAGGTTTGATAGAAAAAAAAATCGGCGAAATCGAAAACTCGATTGCGGGGACTATCGCGGTGACATAGTTTCAGAGAAGATGAAGTGTACGTGACGATGATTTGGTAGGGACGACTTTGAGACGCGGAAACGATTTATGAGACGGACCTGATAACGACCTCCAGCGTGGAATCCGACCTTCTCGACTTCGGATGAGGACAAACGCGCCAAAGTGGTCAACTGTTGAACGTCTGCCAACCAGACACGAAAGAATCCCGATTCACCTGGTCGAAGCAATGGCGTTCCAGCCGCGTTGACGATGAATTATTCATCGTACAGGGTCCGCCGAAATTCAGGGGACTGAAGATGGCGGCCGTTGCCACAGGGCCAGGGTGGCCATGGGGTCCTATTGTCGAGAGCTCTGTTCTTGGCATTTGGAGTGCAGCTTCCCTTTTTTCGGGCCACTGGGCCCTTATTTATCTTAAGAGGGTAACCCAGTAAAGGTCCCATAAGTAACGTTACAGACCAATCTTCAAACTACTTATTAAATAATTTACAAGTTGAATTTATAATGAATTCTATTTTTAATTAGACTGAATTACAAAAAAATTAATTTCAATTTTTCATTAATTTTATTAATTGTATTTTTTTTTTTTCGAAGAAAACATTTATAATTCGTCGTTGTCGTGGTTGTCTATTTTTCAGTTGATTGCAATTTTCGCAAAGAAGAATTTTTTTTTAATTTAATTTTTTTTTTATTTGTATTTTTTTTTTGCCTTATCCTGTCGACTCGGCACACTGTGTCAGTGACTGAAATGTCATCCGGTTGAGTAAGCTATTTTTTCTCGTAGAGTCGAGTAAAACCGTTAAACGAATATAATTAACGAAGACAGAGAAGCAAATTGCGGTTATTGCGCAGATTTATTGCGCCACATTTTTCTTTCTTCTTCTGCTTTAAGTACATTGCGAATTGCGTTGGCGAGAATGGGTTTTTTTTTTCTTCTTCTGCAAAACCGGGTAGTTGAGATGATAACGAAGATTATTCTCGCGACACATCGATATCCGGGTGTCACTCAAATTCCAACATTATTTTATTACGTTGGACATTTTATAAAATATTCTTATATATATTTTTTCAGAATATATATTTTTTCAATTTATTTTTTCAATTTTAACTCGTTCGAAATTGTTGTAAAAAAAAATGTTTTGTTTTTTTCACGGTAAATTAATTTACCCGAAAATTGCACGTGGCTGTTACTCAGCGGAAGTGGTGATCAATCATCGTCCTGTGGATAACCACGTTGCAACGTAGTGCAAGATATCGATCGGACGTGTTACCGGACAAATTGATGAAGGTATCATCGATCGATTGCTAGGCGAAAAAAAAATAAAGCTTATCCGAGCTCGGAGTCGTGATTCCCGCAGTGATTTTTTTTTCCGTACCCAAAGCAACGCCTGGGGTGCGGTCAAAAGACATGAAATCGTAAAAACTTTGAAAATTCATTTTTAAAAATACGACGATCATTCCAAAAAAAAAACGTCCAATTAATTCGTAATTGAAAATAAAAAAACTTCAAAGTGTGCTACAAAAATTATTTATGACACGCCGTGCGTAGAATGCGGTTTTACCCACGCTTCGCGTGGGCAAATCCCCATTTACGCACGTTGTGACATAAAATTGTATACGATTATGACCCGAAAAAATTATTTCACAATTTAATAATTATGTCGGATTAATTTTGTCGAATAAATCTGATTGTAGTGACGATCGTTGAGTCCCCTCTCCCTTCGCCCTCGGACTCCGGGCGACCCCTTATCTACGATGAAACCCGATATTAATTGCAGCTTAACGTTCTTAACTCGATTAATCATCGACACACCGGCCCATTAAGATCACCCGACAGAGATACCGGTCGTTACCAACACCCTAATTGTTTAATGCAACGTTGGTTACTCTTTCGATATTTATAACATCCTGTGTATTTCATACATAAATATATAGATATATATTTATATATATATGATCGTGAATTGAGATGTTTTGCCGATGGTAAGAGCGAGTGGGGAGAGTCGAACATCGGCAAAAATTAATCGTCGGAGCAATGAAAAATCGCAGCCCAACCCCGTTCGCCGAGTGTTTTATCAAGGGCGTATATATAGATCGTCGATGAACGACGCTTCGGGATGGAGCAATTTAATATCCGACAGCGGAATTGCGTTTGTGCTTCGGGGGCGGGAGGGGGGCAGGGAGGACAAACGGCGATGTGCGCACGTGCGCTTCAAAGCGTTGATGAAAATACCGATCTCTCACTCTCCGTCTCTCTTTGGAAATGAAAAAAAAATTGAATTTATAATTTTTTTTCATTTCCAAAGAGAGACGGAGAGTGAGAGATATCATTGCATCATTATAAAGTGACATTAATTTATTTGTTTAATCTGAAATAACAATTGTATCGTAAATTAGAAAATAGTTAAACAGTGTTTTGAAATTTTTACAAAATTTACTTGTATGCATTAGATTAGCCTGAAAAATTCGATGGACACGACGGACCCCATAAGGTGAATAAACGTATGTCGAAAAAAACACGACCAGGATCTACTGGGCTGAAAAAAAGAATTATAATCCGCGAGTCACATGGGTATTAATTATTTTTGTGCAATGCCTTGACACCGAATTCGCTAGACCATTCCTCTTATGCATCATTATCGAGTGACGTTCATTGCACTCAAATATTATTTATATATGGACCTTTTTTTTTTTACTATAAACCAACTCACAGCCTTGATTGTGAATCACGATCGTGAGAGAAAGAAAAAGAATGGTCTTAATCGTGGGGGGATGGGGTAGCCTTCGTAATTCAAAATCCTTCCTGTTGACACGTCGGGCGAGTTAGGCTAATTAAGGTCAAACGCGAAAACGCTAAACAACGGCGCCGGAAAGCAAGGAGTGGGAGGGGGAAAGGGGAGGGGGTGAGGACTCTCTCGGTCGTAGATCGCCGACTTTATCGTCTTGGTTACCACGGTTAATCCGAGTAATCAGTAAATCGTCGACATCCTCATTCTACAAATGTACGTTCCTATCCGCAGTAACCCAACCGTTAATCTCCCCCCCATTCGTCATCGCGATCGCGGGGACTCTCTCTCTCTCTCTCTCTCTCTCTCTCTCTCTCTCTCTCTCTCTCTCTCTCTCTGATGTGTGTGTGTGTGTGGTAAACCCGTCTTCGCATGTTTTCAGTTCTGACGTATCTCGTATCAAACAACTTTGTGAATTACGGTTATTAGCCGATGTTGGTCCTGAGAACCAAGCGCATCCGCTTGTTCAACGTCTAATGACATTTTGATTGATTCGATACTCTTTTATTTAAATTGTTAATTTTCATTACTTTTATCGAGCCCTAGAAATATAAAAATTATATTTTATATATTTTATATATTTTATAAATAATACTTTTATATATTTTAATTCGCGGGAAACAAGAAAATTTAAACCAAATCTGTGTTTGTGAGGTGAAAAAAAAAATGATAATCACTCTCGGACGCATAAGGTACACGAATATATAAGAAATCAGCATTACCGGTCAATAATCGTATAGAAATTCATTCCGATTGATCGATGATCGATAAAGCAGCAATCTCGTCGTCATCGTGTGCGTGCAATACTGTCTTACCATCGAACGCTAATTCTCAAGTCCTCATCGTCATCCACAGCCGGTACAATAGACACCTGTAATACCATGTCCACAAGTCCGTTGAGCTCTCTGCGGTATCGTTATCGAACAGCGAGTACACGCTTCGTAACGTTTCGCGACAACAGGTGTCGTAACTTCGCGTTTCGAGACGTGATAAAATTATTACGACTGGCGAAACACAACGTCGCGTTTCAAAATAATTCGAAAACAACAACAACGAAAAAAAAAGACAGACGAGTCGACGAGTACCCGGGTATTAATATCGGTAGACCGCGAAGGTCACGGACGATGGTAAACCGGTCGTTATCTAAAATGGCCACCTGCGACTCAAACTTCCGACCGGTTTGTCGATGAGTTCGGCTCTCGAACTGTATATGATGTTCCATCGCAAGAACAAGAACAATCGATCTGCGATAATAATTCGTTACCCGTGGAAAGATCCGGTCCGAAATAACAAGCGAATAATAAGACGCGATGGTTGTTTCCATTCATGAGTCTCGTGTGGCTGTGGCCGCGGTGACCAGATGATGAATTAATGATTGGGCTGCGGGTCAGTGGGTCGGATCCGAGTCTCTTTCGCCATCAGCGACGCGAGGCACGAACCGCATCGCTCGCCTCTTCTCCGTATCCGCGTTAATCGCGGCAATATGCGATACGGTATCAACGTCGCGTCGAGCAAGACGAAAAAAAAGAGAACGAACGTGACACACAACCGTCGTCGGCGCGCGCGCGCGTCATCGTTTCCGCCAGTCGGACCACGGCGGAAACGACCTTGCGGAATTGTAATGCATTCACGCGCGGTTTTACATTGTAATTGAAACCAATCCGTTGGTGTGCGTGTGTGTGTGTGTGTGTGTGTGTGTGTGTGTGTGTGTGTGTGTGTGTGTGTGTGTGTGGCTGTGGTCTGAGACACGCTGTGCAAATTCAGAAACGATCGGAAACTCACGAAAAACACTAAACACTTTCTTAGTTTTGGACAGCCATCGGTGGATTTGTCATTGAAGTGACAAATCATAATTGAGGATATTTTTTCATTTGGACTTGGCAAACGTGAAAGTACAGAGAACATTTGTAATTTGGACTTAATCAACGTAGAAGTACAAAGGAGATTTTTAATGTGGACTTAGCAAACGTATAAGTACAGAGGACATTTGTAATTTGAACTTGGCAAACGTAAAAGTACAAAGGACATTTTTAATGTGGACCTAGCAAACCTAAAAGTACAGAGGACATTTGTAATTTGGACTTGGCAAACGTAAAAGTACAAAGGAGATTTTTAATGTGGACTTGGCAAACGTAAAAGTACAAAGCACATTTGTAATTTGGACTTGGCAAACGTAAAAGTACAAAGGAGATTTTCAATTTGGACTTAGCAAACGTAAAAGTACAGAGGACATTTGTAATTTGGACTGGACAAACGTAAAAGTACAAAGGACATTTGTAATTTGGAATTGGCAAAGTTAAAAGTACTAAGTAGGATTTTTAATGTGGACTTGGCGAACGTAAAAGTACAAAGCACATTTGTAATTTGGACTTGGCAAACGTAAAAGTACAAAGGAGATTTTCAATTTGGACTTAGCAAACGTAAAAGTACAGAGGACATTTGTAATTTGGACTGGACAAACGTAAAAGTACAAAGGACATTTGTAATTTGGAATTGGCAAAGTTAAAAGTACTAAGTAGGATTTTTAATGTGGACTTGGCGAACGTAAAAGTACAAAGCACATTTGTAATTTGGACTTGGCAAACGTAAAAGTACAAAGGAGATTTTCAATTTGGACTTAGCAAACGTAAAAGTACAGAGGACATTTGTAATTTGGACTGGACAAACGTAAAAGTACAAAGGACATTTGTAATTTGGAATTGGCAAAGTTAAAAGTACTAAGTAGGATTTTTAATGTGGACTTGGCGAACGTAAAAGTACAAAGCACATTTGTAATTTGGACTTGGCGAACGTAGAAGTACAAAGCACATTTGTAATTTGGACTTGGCAAACGTCAAAGTACTAAGTACATTTTTGAGTTGGACTTGGCAACGTTAAAGTAAAAAGGACACTTATCTTATGGACTTGGGTAGCAAACATGAAAGTCCAAAATACATTTGTACTTTGCACTTTGTGTCCAGACGAATATAAAGTACTTCTGTGCATTTACTTTAGTACTTCGTTATTCTACGAGTACCAATTTATCCAACACTGCACCAATCTTATCTAACGTATAGTTAAAAAAACGACGATTCGAATTATTAATAAACTTGGAAGCCATAATTTTGGCAAACTCTTGAACGATGAAAATCACGCAACGGTTATTATTGGGACCGTCATATTTTCATCGGTTAACTAGATCCGAAGATTTTTTGGCATTGCCGTTTGAAATATATATTTTCCCAAACATCCGTCAGCTAGTTTTTCCCCCCAGCTGCCCTCGCCTTCCCTTCCCCATTCGTTTCCCAGTCTCCTTCTCTTTGTGTAAGGTCAACTTGACAATGCTACGATTCGGAAGATCAGCGAGGCAAGCGTTTCTGGCACCTTCACGGTCTTTCGTCTAATAATAGTGATAACACACGACTCCGCGTTGTATTTCGTATTTCCGTACATATTGCACATTTATTGGCCGACCGGGGATGCGAAGAACATCGAGCGGGGAAGTGAAAAATACTCTTCTGACGTCTCCTCGCAAGATCATCAACACGAGTTGATGTCGCAACGAACGAAACGACACGAAAAATAAAAAAAATAAAATGTTGGAAACAAAATTGTTTTCTCTGGTGCCGAATTTTTTCAAACTCTCAAATAATGTTAAATAAAATCGAAAATCGTTACAAAGCATATGTCTCTTTAATCTTCGCAACTTGATTACTGGCAGCTGTCATTTATTTCCACTACAGACATTTCAGATTGACAGTTGAAAATCTTTCGGAATTAACATTGCGATGACTGAAAAAGTTATTATCTCGTTACGTCATCTCGCCAGAAAAAAAAACAAAAAAAAGGCGGGTGTACATAACGCGTGGGTGAGGAAAAGATCGAAGTTGAAAAAAAAACAATGTAATTAGGCTGAAGTGCGGCTTGTCATCGGGCTTAACGTGAAATTACGTCAGACCCCGATCTTGTTTGATCCGTATCAGGTCTGAAATAGTAAAGCAGGATCGGAACTCGATCAGAATTGATAAGGCCGTGGATGAGATGTTGAGGCTTCGAACAGGTCCCGATACGACTTGTACAGCTGCTGACGATTATGAAAAAAAAACGATGAAATAAGAGTTGCGGTAACGCGTCTTATACTATTTTTTATTTATTTTTTATTTTTTAATCATTAGCCAACGGTTCATCATCATCGTGGCTTCTTGTTGATACAGAGCGACGGAGGTGTCTGACCTCGATCGCTAATTGCACATAACCCGACCCCTCCCCCCCTCTCCGCCCACGAATGTTCATTATCGTTGTGATACACGAAGTTGGCAACTGTATGCAATCGTAAATATTCCATGCTCGTAACTTTGTTAATTATTGCCAATTTTTTTTTTTTCAATTTTTTTGATTATAATATTCAGGTGATCCAGTTTCTTTTAATTTTTATTTTTAACGTTATCTCGTATCGGAATCCACATTAATACACAGAGAGAGATAACGTTGGATTCGAAGGAATTTTAATTTTTCTTATATAATTAATAATTATTTTATGATAAATGATAAATAATATTTATTATCATTTTTTGAAAATTCAATTTAATTACATTTGTTGTTTATTTAAAACGTAACTAAAATTGTTGATTGATCACTAATCTCACGTTCAATTGGTATTTGAATCGAATTTTAAATTAAGTGAATTAAAAAAAAATGTTATCGGTTAAAATTATTATTATTATTAATTCTTTATATTTTAATCGAAAACCGGAAGTGGATGAACTCTTGAGAATTGAACCGAGTATAGATGTTAGCGGGAAATTTCCGATTGTCATTGGATGGCGCACAGATGGAACGATCGTCACATGTTGCACCTGACACAAAGGTCAAGAATCCCACACGACTGGCTCTGCTGCTGGTGTGGCTGGTGCTTCATCATCGGTGCAACGATGATGCAGACGTTGACTTTCGCAAGAAAGTCTCGGGGCTTTGGGTTTGCACGAGCTCGTGGCATCTTGGATGCGATCCACAGTTTGTAATTTATTTTCGTATCGATTTAACTGTGCAATATTGCTGCGCAAGTAACGCATGAAAATCTTTAGCTTCTGAGACATACAATTAACGTACGATAATATATAGTTATTGATCGTGTGTGTGTGTGTGTGTGTGTGTGCGTCATTGCGAATTGCAATGCGTTGCCAGTACAAGACGTACGCTCGGTTGCCAATATTATTCTAAAAACGGAAATGGAGTATGAGTGCGCATATACGAGGGACATTCATGTATGGCACATGAACTCATTCATCGGGGTTTTTCTTTTAATCCATCGAAATGAAACATTGCTCGATGAATAATGAAAACATTTTTGTTCGTTGTTTTAATGCAAAGGGAAAGCGTTTTTTTTTTTTCACGATTTTTTTTCACGATTTGTCATTAGTTTTTTTGCAACAAGAAGAGAATATATATATATATTTTTTTAAAGAAACAATCGTTTTAATGCATAATTCATTGTTTCGTCGTGAAATTTTAAAGATCAGAATATTTCATATAAAATCGATGTAATTATTCGCAAAATTTTATTCATATTTATTCATAACGATAATTAAACAGACGCAGTCGTGAGACCAACAATCTCAAAGTAGAGTGCGTCACGGAATAATTGACCCGAAGTAACGAGCGTATAGTAAAGTGCATTCGTCACGTACTTTGCGCGACGATTTTCCGGCTATTAAAAATAAAAACGCATTCACTTATCTCGATCGAGTCTCTCCCTTAAAAAAAAACATTCTACAATATCATTAATATTTGTATCAACATCGTATGAAAACATAAATATTGGCTAATCGCTTAAGCGCCGAATTTCAAATGAATTTGAAAAGCGCGGGCGGTGTCGCGTCGAGAGCTTCGAAAATCCACCGGGAGCGCGCTCCTGCACGAACGAAGCAACCGGCTCTGGGCTCGTCGCCCATTGGCCGGCGATGACGCTATCAAGCTGCGCACGCACCCACACATGCAACGGTCTGCTTGCATACCGGGTGGACACGTGAATCCGTACGCACACACAAGCATACCAACTACCACAAACTTCGCACACGTGGAAAATCCAAACGCGTGTATTACAAGATCCCCATCGCTCGAAGTTCCGAGTTATCGAGATCGGGGGAAGAATAATAATAATAACAATGATCCAGCTGATTCACGGAAAGATCGAGAAGCGACCGGTATCGGTGTGTGCGTAACATCATTTGCTCACACACTAATGTGCCGCAACAACGAGCGGACTGGCGAATAATCTCGAGTTTGCTGGAGTTTTCGCTTCCACGTTTGCCCGCGTAACCGCGGATACGTCCGGAGATACATAATCGAGCTGCAAGAGTGTGCGCGCGTGCGTGTGTGTGTGGGAGACACACTGATACGCTCCACCTCCGCCGTCGGGCGATGGCGCTTCGTGCAACGCCGCGGAGTGGGGGACACCGTGGTAGCGGCGGAGCACCGCGCGGGCCATACAGTGCCCCGTTTAGACTTGTCGAGTTTCGTTGTGAAACCAATTTTTTTTTTCTTTTTTATTCTTCGTTTTTCTCTTTAACACTAGCCGGCTCGTAATTCGCACCGTCGTCGCGTTCGTCCCTCGTCAATAAAAACCCTTCCGTGGGCTTCGACGACAAACGAATAAAACAACAACAAAAAAAAATCACTGACATAGCTCGTATCGGATTGAAGAATAAAAAAATAAATTAAAAAAAAAAATAACACACGGTTGGGAAAACTCGAGCAAAGAGAATTAACGAAGAAAAAAAAGAAGAACAAAGTGTGCTTCATTAACGTTATCGCACGTCGTCGTCATTGTGATATATAAATACATATATATTTGTCGACCGAGTTACGGAAATAAACGAGAAACTTTGAGTGAGATAGAAAATAAACTCAATAAAGAAAGAATAGAAAAAAAAACTTCGAAAAAACAAAAAATAAACAGAGAGAAACGGTGCTCGGAGTGACAAAGAGACACGAATGTCTTCCCTCTTGTCGTTGGGTAATATTCGTCGTAGACGAACGAGAGTGAAATACCGGTGTCGAAGGTAGTTTACGAAAAATTCTCGATACTCATCGTCGTTTCCGCGAATAACGAGCCGCGAGCGCGGGGCGCAGGGGGGCGGCCGGCCCGAGCGATTCTGGGAAGTTCGTTAAACGAACGGAAAAAAAATAACGAAAAATTGAACATCGTGTTGTTTCGCAAAGAAAGATTGCATCGGCGTAACTGTTGATCTTTGTAAATAGTGCGTTCGAGAGGAGAAAGAATTTTTTTTTTTCGAGCCTCACGTCGTGAGCTCAACGAGAGGGTAATTTGAAAAAAAAACACACAGATACATGTATACGTGTATATATAATTTCATATGAGTTTATATACGTTTGTATATACGATATATTGAATTATATATGTGTATATAGATGTACATGTGGTAACGAAAGATAAGTTTCGGGTCGGTTCGTGTGTTACAATCTTAATTTTATCTTCGAGTAGAGTAATGAACGGAAGGCAGGCCAACGGGGAGAGCCGCGAACGAAATGGCCACGTGTTGGTGTGGGAGCAAGCCGGTCTCGACGAGGCCGACCGACAACCCGAGAAACAACGAGGTACGTTAAAATTCGTTTTTTTCTGCGAATTTTTTTCAAACGTATCACACACCCTATATACACTATTAGGCTCTTGAATACAAGGAAAATGTTGCGTGGAGACGAGAGTATTCGCCTTGAGGAACCGAAAAATGTGTAACATGCTGAAAGTTTATTGGCGGGGAATTAATCCTCAGTCCGTAATGTTATTTGTCGGGACCTTTACTCTGTAAACTTCATTTGTTTCCTAAAAAGAATTCTAAAGTGCTCGAAATTAAACAAACAAAAATTCATGTATCTTAACAACTAACCCAGTATAAGATTCAATCATTATATTAATGAGGGAATCATTTGTTCGAACGATATAAAATGATAAAAAAATTGAAACTTGAAGAACGTACTATTCGGGCAAGGCTCGGGTGATCCCATGGTTACGGACTAAGGGTTAATCAACGAATTAATTAAGTCTATTCAACCCTTAGTCCGTAAAAAAACGTTTTTTTCGGCACCTTCAATCCGTAAACCAGGGTCGTTATCGTCGTTGCCTTTTTTTTAAATATTCAAACGGCTGCAAAAAATCTGAAAAAATTTACGAAGGTTCTTCAAGCCTCCAATTAAAAGTCCCAATCATAAAATTATGGAAAATTAATTTTTTCAATATATTTTTAATACAAAAGATGAGGGACAACATTTGATTATCGACAGGACGAAAACGACCCTGGTTTACGGACTGAGTGTTAATAAAGCCCAGAAGATTGAGAGATACAAAAACGAGATTCTCGAATTTTTTTTTCAGAAACCGTTGAAGATAATCGAACGGGTTCGAGTTTTTTTCGAAGTTCGATAAAACTCGAGGCGTAATTTTGTGAATTTTCGTACGGACGGATGATTGAAAAATTGCGATCAAAAGTTGTGTGGGTGTGGGTGCGTTTGTGAGCGCCCTGCTTTTCTGGATGGTGGTTACGGTGTTGGGCGAGAGAATACGGATCCGCGCTGTCGCGGCCGGTAGGTCATACACGAGGAGAAGCAACATTGCGGGAGCACGTGCACGCGTCTGGCCGGCCACGGGGTCGTCGCTATCCCCCCCTCACCGCCGTTCCTGCAACATGTCAGGCGGGCGCGCACGATAACGGCTGGCTGGCTGACTCAGGGCTAGATCGTTCGTCGGCTCGAACCAATCTTTATCCGTGAGCCTCTTGGAAAAAAGTTTTGAAAGATAAAACGTTTTTTATCTAAGGTTTCGACGATTCTTATGTGAGCTTCGAGAGCTTCAGCTCGTTATAGTTTCCTCGGATATTCCTTTTCATTCTTTTGGAAAGGAGGGAAACGTTCGCTGTACCGAGAGAACCTTTATGAAGCAATCCCCTCGTGCCCTAGGGCTTAGTTGGGAGTTCAATGGAATGCTCCTCAAGCGTTCAGAATCCGTCATTGCTCGTCTCGGGCATCTCGGAAGGTGTAAAACCCGTGGCAGGCCGAACGGGAACGGGACAGCTGCTTGTGGTGAACGATGGCAGATGTTGAATTTACATTACTTATGCCGCTGTTTTAAGCTGCTTTGTTTTCCATTATCATAATTTTATGTATCTACGTTTATGGTCGTCAACACGTTGTTCGCTTTTCACACACGAACGACCAATATTCCCCGAGAGACAATTTACCGGAAGGCCGAACACGGTCCTAAACCAGCACGTTGTTCAATCATGTGGATGTTGCTTCCAAATTTTCGGACGGATAATCTCATCGCATTGTTCAATATTTCAGCGGGGAATACACAAATTTTTCGTGTCATTATCACGAGGAACGAGCGAAGTACGCGTGCGACGGTGGTTTGAAGAAAATTCCAAAAATAGATTCGTCGTGACAAAATTAGTTGGCGCTTCGGGGGCTCTCGAATTACTCGGGAGCATCTCGTCGTCCGGTGATAAGCACGAATTCTATCGTCGACGTCACGCTGAGAGTCTCGCACGTTCTTCCCCAATTGGTTTCCTCCAAGGCGTTTTTTTTTTCGTCGTCGTCGAGTTATCGAAGGCTTGAAATGAAAAATTCGAAAACCATCGTAATTATTTTTCTTCAACATTTATCACGAGCTCACATTAGATGATAAATATCATCATCCATAGACCATCTACATGACTCATAGCCGTGATGTGCAAAAATCTGTTGAAAGAAAATCAGCCATAATTCCCCGGATTTCTGCAGCGACGAGTTAAAAACGCTTCTCATCGTTCGCCGTGCAGTTTCTCTCACGATTGCCCAGTGACGGCCAATTCTCATATCGTTATCGCTCGATCGGCCGACAATGAGACATCGTCATTCCGCGATCGAGCGACCGAGCCAAGAGAGCTATTTCGACGATGGCGCAGCGTCGTGCCACGTGCTCGCCGCGGCTGCGAAATCGCACGAACAACATCGGATACTCACGAAAGGTGATACGATCGCGCGAACGATCGGCCTCGAACCCTGACTCACTACTCGCAGACGTAAATCATGTGGATTCGACACAATGCGATCGGCGATGACGCTGTTTTTCAAGTGGACAATTTTTTCGAGAATGAAGAGGACGAATTTTTCGTGGACCTGAAATGGCATAAGAGCTGTAACAGCTGAGCCACTGTTTTTTTTCAAGTGGATCTCTGAGAAATCACTCATCCGTCGCGTACAAGGGCGCTTGCGTAAATTAAAAAAAAAAGAAACGCCGTGAAAACGTTTTTTTTTTCTGTGTAAATATCACGAGCTCGTATAATCGATGCTAAATTTAGCAATTGGCTATATCTACGAATGACCCCGAGAAACGAAGCGCGATGGAAAAAAAAATCTAGGCCGCTATAATGTCACTTGAAGCTGAAACGTGACGTGACGATGGGGGATTTGCGAAAAGCTCATCGCACCGTGAATTCCACGTTGACGATCGACGGAATTTCTTCACCCGGTAGTTAACGAAACCGGTAATGCGTGTGCAACGAGGCGATAGAGTGCGCGGTGAGGAACATGTTCGTGTACAGTGACAAACACGCATGCGACACCCCCCCCCACTCGTTGCGCTGACGACAGCATCGGGCGTCGGGTCACGAGTGAATTATTTTTATTTACATATTCATAATTATAATTCGCTGAATTTAAATCGTCGAATTACATACACGTTGAAGAATTCATCCGTGATCTTAAATGGCATTCAAAATGGCACATGCATGTTTACTTTGAATATACACGTGTTTGCTAACCGGCTTTTGTATTTGTAAATTGGGCTATCGTTATTACGATATTTCGATGTAACAATTTTATAAATAGAAGTAATGAAATATTTTATGATCATTCTCTTATGCAGCAGCCTGTAAATGTGTCTTAATGTATTCAAGAAGGTTCTATTCTAACTCTAATAGTTATTATATCTTGATTAAGTGTGATAACTCGTTACTCGATTACTAATAATGTATAACGAATAAAAAAATCTTTAGAAAAATTATACGAAATAGTGTTTTATCAGTAGTTTGATCGAAGAGTGCGCAAGCTCGCAACAACCCTTCCCCTAAAATTGTAAATCCAGTCGTGGTACTCCCGCGACTGGATCCAAGCCAAAAAATGTACAATCGGACTTTGTCCAATTCCCTTCATTCGTTATCGTACCACGCGTTAGATTCGACGTGAAAATAAGCTTCGAGCTATGCCCATAGTTATCCACCCGATGGTGGAGTACGGAGAAGAAAATTCCTGTCGAGAATTCGGATCGGACTCGTGTGACAAAATGTAAAACCCGAAGCCCTCCCCCTCCCCCCGGCCTCCCCGAACATCGCGGCTCAAGTCCAATCCGAGGTTTCCACTCGCTTCTCTAGACGGACCCGAGTCTTTTTCGAGAATAGTTCGTACGCAAGTGCCCGCAACGCGCGAGCCTTTATAACTGGCACATTGCCATTCGGTGAAAGAGCCGTCCAATACGAGTTAGCATAGTGATCCAGGCTCGTCAGGAACTCCTACGCCATATTCCACGCTATTATTAAACGTTAATGCGCGCGGTCGCGTGACAATATGTCTATACGGATGATAATTCACACGCATTATGTACCCCCCCCCCCCCTTCCGAAGGTTCATCATCGCCTTCGTCAATCGCTTGTCACGGACTTCCAATTATTTGCGATTGATGAAACCGTGATAATTATCTCGTTCGCTTTGACAATTCATTTCACGTTAAATTTACAACGTGTGGTCTTCTTTTGAAGAAGACCACGGAGAATATCCAGTTTTACAATTATTCGGAAGGAAAGACAATGTTTTGAATGTGGTCAGCCGGTGATAGCGTTCCAAATCCCGAACGACTGTACAATAGCAACGATGCATTATGCATATAAGGCGAGTGTGACGTCGCATGTCGGTTTTTTAGAAACGCGGTAGGAGGCAAAAGCTTATTGTCCGAGTGTCGGCGTCACTGGGAATCCGAGGCCTCGGATGACGGACTCGTGAACCGTTCGCAAGCGGTAATCAAAAAAAAAAAAAAAAAAAAAAAGAAGGAAGGAAGCGTTGACGAGCGAGTTACATAATGTTATCGCGAAGTTTGCAATGAAAAATTCACGGCTAAATGGGCGCCTATGAGAGACAGGTTAATCCGGGTCAATCGTAACGTCTCTCGATGAGGAGCCTTCTTCTTCTTCTTCTTCCTTTTCTTCTTCTTTCTCTCTTGATCCATTTTTCACAACTAATCTCGGACGCTTCCATTCCACGAGATTGTGCATTTCAACAATCCGATTGAGCTACGTTTTAATGAAGGCGAAAGCTCTCTGAACTGGGCAATGAAACAATTATTGTCATTGTTCACTCAAACTCATAATTTTCCGGAATTCACAAGGGGAAGGCCTCGACTGCGACATTGACTTTTCAATGAAACTATCATAAGTCGATAGTACATTGAAAATCATTAGACACGTGTCCCGGCTTCTTTGATGGTGGGCCCTAGGTTAATTATTATTAATTTTTTAAAATCACCGTCGCCACGGCTGATGAACCAGGCACCACTTACGTGCGTTACTGTCACCAAGCGCCGAATGGCGCAGGGACAAAGCGTTAGCCCAATGATCACGATGTCGATGGTTCGAATCCTGTTGGTGTACATTTTTTTTTTTATTGCTGATATGCAAACAATTATTTTATGACGCTCCGCTGGTGATTGAGTTTGTTTTTTCTATAAAACAATAGTGAGATTAATGGGAAATAAAATCATGCCGGAACTTTTTGGATTATTTTCGGACATAATCGTTCGAAATCGTTCGCGGATAGTCTCCTTTCAAGTGCACAAATCCTACGTTAAAGTTACGGAAAAGTGCTCAAGCCTCACGTTTGTGAAAACCAATTTCTATTATTTCTTGATTCGTGAGGAGGGCTGCAGATTCGCTCATTTACGATGACGTCTTTACGAACGAATCACACGGAGTACGTTGTGATTTAAATGTTTCTACGATGACTGTGATCCACGACTACGTGAATAAAAATAAATCACGATTATGTTCGAAAATAATCCAAAAAGTTCCGGCATGATTTTATTTCCCATTAATCTAACTATTGTTTTATAGAAAAAACAAACTCAATCACCAGCGGAGCGTCATAAAATAATTGTTTGCATATTAGCAATAAAAAAAAAATGTACACCAACAGGATTCGAACCATCGACATCGTGATCATTGGGCTAACGCTTTGTCCCTGCGCCATTCGGCGCTTGGTGACAGTAACGCACGTAAGTGGTGCCTGGTTTATCAGCCGTGGCGACCGTGATTTTAAAAAATTAATAATAATTAACCTAGGGCCCACCATCAAAGAAGCCGGGACACGTGTCTAATGATTTTCAATGTACTATCGACTTATGATAGTTTCATTGAAAAGTCAATGTCGCAGTCGAGGCCTTCCCCTTGTCAGTTCTGGAAGCCTAATTCTTCGAGCGATTTTTTTTTTTGTTGAACCGATCGTCACGAGATATCGAAGTCTCTCTCGGTGATAGAGCGGTCGATGATGTCGTGATCTCGACCTCTGAACGTGAGAGAGGACGCGAGAACTATCGCCAAAAAAAAAATCATGTTCCGCCCGAAGATATTTATTCTTGGGTCTCGGGCGAGACGAGACAAGAAGAGACTTGTTATAACGCCCGAGTCATGCGTGTCCCGACGTTTCTAGAATCTCGATACTAATATATCCATTCTGGCGAACTAAAGATGCACGATCTTGTGCTGCCGAGTTGAGTTCTGTCAAGGACGATTCGTCAATAACCAACAATAACGCGTCTCGATACGATAAACAAAAATTGTTAACATTATGTTTTTCGCCTGAGATTGAAAAAAAATCAAATGCACTTCTTGTGTTATTCAATAAACATGTCTTCGGAGTTTAGAAATATTTCATTTATGTATCGCCAGCTAGAATATTCTCCATAGTGACCTTGAGAGTCTCCTGGACTTGAGATGATTCTTTTTTCATCTTTCATTCCACCTGTGGCTCGAAATTTCGCAATAATGTGAGAATGATGATGTTTGAATGACACAACAATGTCCAGCGTGATAATACGAATGACAAATTCATAACCGCGGTGTCGTTAAATAATCGTTTGATCATTTCGCAACGATTCTGCAAGCACACGAGACTCCTCTGTGTTTGAACTGATCAAACATTAATTTTTTTTTTTCGATGCGGCAGAATTTAAAAAAAATAATAAATGACGCGCTTGGACACTTCGCATTACCGTATTTCAAGGTCAAATAGTCTCTCGATGGAAGAACGTTGAAGGGGGGGGGCGGTCAAGGGATCGGACGCGATCATTGATAACCGTTGGTGACGGAAGGAAATTCCGATAAGGTTGTTGTTACGAGATCAGGACGGATATCGAAACGATATCGATTTTTGAAGAACGATCTTATCTATCGATAACGCGATACAAGACGTATAGTCCATATTTTTCCTTCTCTTCGGTTTTTTTTATTTTTTTTTTGGTCAGACCGTTCGAGAGTAATTTCAGATCGAGCTCATTGCGAATTTCATTGATTTTATTAACCTTTCATCAATTGACCCAATGCGTCATGATAAATATATTTCTGTTGTTTAAGCGTCTTTGTGTGTGTGCGTGTGTGTACGCCCGCGCGAGCGTTTAATTTCATTTCATCAACCGTAAAACGTTTGTTCCGTCTCGATGTTGCAGCCTTCATTGGGTCACGTCACATAGTGACCTTCATGCTTTTCCTGGGAATGGCGAACGCCTACGTAATGAGGACCAACATGTCCGTTGCCATTGTGGCGATGGTTAACCATACAGCCGCTGCGGGTCACGATACCAACGAAGAAACCGCTGACGAGTGTGGAATTGGAAACTCCACCGTTGCCGAATTTGATCCTGTACGTTTTTTTCTTAATTTGAAAAAAAAAAAATTCAGAACTAGAATATTTATATTTTAATAGTTTTTGAAGCTTTTGGCGATTAGGGCCGAATTTTTATATCTGCATTCTTGAGACTTTGTGATAGTAATTATTTATCATTGATTATTGATTCGTTTTTAATTTGGCAAAAAAAAAAAAATCAGAACTAGAATATTATTATTTTTATTAGTTTTTGAAGCTTTCGGCGATTAGGACCGAATTTTCATATTTGCATTCTTGAGAATTTGTAATGGTAATTATGTGTCATTGATTATTGAATTTTTTTTTATTTGACAAAAAAAATTCAGAACTGGAATATTATTATTTTAATAGTTTTGGAAAAAAATTCAGAACTAGAATATTATTTTCATTAGTTTTTGAAGCTTTCGGCGATTAGGACCGAATTTTCATATCTGCATTCTTGAGACTTTGTAATAATAATTATTTATAATTGATTATTGCGTTTTTTTTTAAATATTCAGACCGCAGATGGGGATTACAATTGGGACGCGACGAAGCAAGGCTACCTCCTCAGTTCGTTTTTCTACGGTTACGTTATAACCCAAATACCATTCGGCATATTGGCAAAGCGTTACGGTTCCAAGTATTTTCTCGGTATCGGCATGCTCATCAATTCGATATTCGGTCTTCTGGTGCCGGTTTCGGCCGAATGGGGTTTCTACTGGCTGATGGCCGTGCGTTTCATTCAGGGCCTCGGAGAGGTAAGTAACGTCCGTCTGACGGATTCGAAAAAAAAGAAAAGAAAGAAAAAGAAGAAGAAAACAAGCGAGAAATCATTAAGCGTGAGAGACAGACAGTCGAAATTCAGGAATGTATGAGATAAATCACAATCAGAATAAATTCAAAAACTTTTATTGGAGACTTGGACTAAAAAATAAATGAACGATGACGAGCAATCGCTCTATCGTTTTTTTTTGTAGCGATTGAAATATCAAATGAATAGAAATAAATTTAAAAAAAAAATTCAGTCTCGATTAATGATAATTTTTATTTTATTTCGAACAAATCAAAATAAATAATTGAAATTCAAAATAAACGATTGTTCTTGTTCTTGTTAGAAAGAAGAAAGAAAAAATAGTCAAGTGTGAACGCTTTTTGACTGTTCGGGTGTATTTCCTCCCCCTAGGAATGGATTATCCCTATTGCAGGGTCCAATCGTGCCTTGCACGCACGCAATGCTGGCCAAGTGGATACCGCCGAATGAGAGGAGCAGGATGGGCGCCTTCGTTTATGCCGGTAAGCCCTCCCCCCGCCGTGCGATAGTCACGATCGGTCTTCCTTAAAACAAGTAGCCACACCGCGAGCCAATTGTCGAGCCATTATCGCCGAGACAGAGAGAGAGAGAGAATCAGTCAATCGAGCCGTCCCAATCTTCCTCGTCATCATTCACGAAGAAAATCGTCACACACACACAGACCCAGACAGACAATCGCGAGACTATGCCGCGCGGCCATCACGGAATTCTGGACCAGCGGAAACTCTGGAATCCTTTTTTTTTCACCCCCAGAAAAAGAAAAAAAATATATATATTTTATGAAAATTATTTCAAATCTTTTGCACGAAGATAAATAATGCTGTGACAAACTTGTTTTTTTAAATATATTTTGTTGGTTTTTTGGAGAACTTATGCAAATTTTTTTTTGATTTTTTTATTATTTTTTTGTATCAATTTTTTAGGGGCACAATTTGGTACGGTAATTTCGATGCCACTGAGTGGTCTGCTGTCGAAACACGGTTTTTCCGGTGGTTGGCCATCGATATTCTACGTTTTCGGAGCTGTCGGAACTCTGTGGTGCATAGTGTTTTTGTTGATGGTTCACGAGGACCCGGAAACCCATCCGAACATCGCCGAGGACGAGAAGAAGTACATACTCAGCTCGTTGTGGGGTTCGGCTGGATCATCCGTGAGTCATATAATTAAAAAAAGAAAAATTTTAAACAGTTAATCGATCGTTTTATCGTTTATTGATGAACAATCAATACTATGAATTGAAGTTTTTTTTTTTTCGTTGTTTTAGTCACCGCCTGTACCATGGAAATCCATCGTCACGTCGTTACCATTCTGGGCCATACTCATAGCCCACATGGGACACAATTATAGTTACGAAACATTGATGACCTTATTGCCAACTTTCATGAAACAAATTTTGCACTTTAACATCAAAGAGGTGAGCTTACATTTAATATAATTTACAATTTAATTTAATTCAATGTAATTTACTATTTAATTCAATTTAATATAATTAACAATTCAATTTAATTTAATTTAATATAATTAACAATTCAATTTAATTTAATTTAATATAATTTACAAAAATGTTGAATGTTCAGAAATGGTTTTTTTTAAATGCCAAAATTCTTTTATAATTTAATATAATTTACAATTTAATTTAATTCAATATAATTAACAATTCAATTTAATCTAATATAATTTACAATTCAATTTAATTCAATATAATTTACAATTTAATTTAATTTAATTTAATTTACAAAAAAATTGGAATTTTCAGAAATGTTTTTTTTTTCTTTTCAAATGCCAAAATTCTTTTATTTACAGAACGGTTTTGTTTCGGCTTTGCCGTATCTTGCCATGTGGATATTCTCAATGGTGATATCGCACGTGGCCGATTGGATGATTTCCACCGGACGATTCAATCACACGATAACCCGAAAGATAATCAACAGCATCGGTCAATTTGGACCGGCCATTGCTCTGATCGGTGCGTCCTACACCGGATGCGACAAGTGGCTGACCGTAGCCATTCTCACGGTCGGGGTTGGTTTCAACGGTGGAATTTATTCCGGTTTCAAAGTCAATCATCTCGACATATCGCCGAGATTCGCCGGTATATTGATGTCCTTCACCAATTGTCTTGCCAATCTGGCTGGGCTTCTCGCACCGATAACTGCGGGTTACATTATCGTTGGAAAGGTAAATTATCAAAATTCGGACGGATTTCCAAACCTACTTTTTTTCCCCGATCGAAGTTGAAAAAAAGAGTTGAAAAAAAATTTTTTTTTTTTTTAAATGCGATTTCGATAAAAATCCAGGTATGGGTCTGGTTGACCCAGTGTGGGCTCGACGTGTTATCATGGTCGAAAATCCGTGACCTTGCGACTCGCCTTCCTTATTTTTTATATTTTTTTTTTATATATTTCAAAAATATTGAAAAAATTCTTATAAAAATTGTTTTTTTTTTTTTCATTTCAGCCGACGCAAGCCAAGTGGCGCATAGTTTTCATGCTGGCGGCCGGTGTTTACATGATTTGCGCGACGTTTTACATAATATTCGGTTCGGGTGCGCGACAACCGTGGGACAATCCGGAAAAGGACAAAACGAAAACGAAGAAGAAGAAAGATGTGGAGGCAGCGATGAAGACCTTGAACGAGACTCAACACTGATGAACAAGAGCGACACGGTTGTCATATATTTATTTATACATATATATATGTCCAGTGTTCGCTGTGAAAAAACAGAGTACGCACCGGCTGTGTACTGGAGAGAGCGAGAGAGAGAGAGAGAGAGAGAAAGAGAGAAAGAGAGAGAGGTCCAGTTGGCTATTTCTTTTATACCTACATTCATTCCCTCCAGATTGTTAAGCGTTTGTCTGTGTGCGCGTGCGTTTGTGTGTGTGTGCAGATTGTACGAGCTCGATAAGGTATCATATACATCGAGATGAATTTTTTCGATGGTAAGTTTATTGCCAAAAAAAAAAAAAATACAAACAAAAATCATAACCATTCGGATAAAATCGTTCGATTATATTGTTATCGTTACACATGCGTCGGCAAGAGAAGAAAAAAAAAGATGGCAACACCTAACACAACTTTTGACAAATAAATTCATGAGAATTTGTTGATTCGGTGGCGAAAAAAATAATAATGATCCAATAGTCGATATCGAAATTATCCCACTGAAAAAAAAATATATACATATATATATATAAGATTTCTGAGACTCGATAGAATCTTAAATTACGAAAAAAAAAATAATAATAATTCCTTTGTCACGGTTTAATCCTACAATTTTTTTTGTGAGAAAATGTTTCAAATTCAGTTATCCACGTTGTGAAGAAATATGATGGTCGGGCTCGTTGGGAAAGCAGTTCGCAACACTTAAAAATTGTGAAAAATAAAAAAAATAATAATATGCAGCAACCAATTCAGCAGCTAAAGTGAGAGTCTACTGTTGATCTTCATTTGAACAGGCAAATCCTGAAAGTCTCAGTTCTCAGATAATTTATTTATCTATCTGTGAGTTATGAAGATTTTGATATGCATATAATATCGTCATACGCTCTGAGCTCGACAGTGGGCTCTGACAATAGTTGATCACGCAAAAAAAATAAAATTTAAAAAAAAACATTAAAAAAAAGAAAACCTCATCGTCCGAGATTCATTTCGACGAATCTTGAATCGACGTCGAGGCAGCAGTATTAGAGTAGAACGCCGCATGTTCGCCGCTCTTTATTTTATTCTATTTTTTTTTTCATCGTCAAACTACTGCCATATTTTGTGTTGTTCGGTGAGAAGAACAAAAAAAAAAAAAAAAAAAAAAACAAAACGACATAAGAAAATCTTTACCGATTTGAATAACTGATATCGTTCAGTGAGTCAAAGCACAGCAGCCCTTTCTGTTTTCCCATTCATCGAGCAAAATACACACGAGTTTGTCGAAAAAACAAAAAACAAAAAACAAAAAAAATTAAAAAATTAAACCAATTACTTTAAACTATGAGCGACACAATACAAACATGGTTTATACATAATGTAGATATATATTTTGTAGTATCGTTATAAGTTTATAGACTATAGGAGATGAATTTATTGATTGTAGATATTTATCCGAATACGAAGACGAAAAAAAAAAAAACGAAAAAAAACGAATCACCTTGTAGTTTATAGTTAAGAAAAAAATGTCGAACGAACCGATACACCCCTTGTATGATAGATAGCTTGCATTTTTTTTTAATCTTATACTTTTTTCCTTTTTTTTTTAAATGATTTTGAAAATCGAGACCACGTCGTCTGGCTGAACATTGATAAACCATTTGTGTGCAAAAACGTGATTCGATCGTTTTATATGCGACTTCCAATAATCCAAGAGCCTCCCTCAATTTTCCCAGATCGCGGATTTTTTTTTTCGAAAATTATCGAAATCGCGAAATTTTGTTGGAAAAATTTTGATATTTATTTTGTAAACACGTTTACCGCTATGTGCCGAGGAAAAAAAAAAGAAAAATGTTGCGATCTATCGTTGATGTATAACATGCTCGATTCGAATTAAATTTCGCGGGTGTGCCATCGTCTGTTGAAGAAAAAAAAATCATGTGTCCAGATCTTTCGATCGCGAGACTTATGGAACCACGTTTTGAATTCTCATAGAGCGAGGGTCGTGAGGCCCTGGGTCAGTAATAACATTTTTCCCCCCGAGTTCGATGAAAATGTTTGCCCAACAGTGGAATATTGTACAATAACCCGTCTTCAATATTGTACGTCCCATATTTTTATATAAATATTTATAAACGTTGTATATATGGTGGACGAACAAAAAAAATATATATGTATACATATGACCCAATACATCATATTTATGTATTTTATGTCACGCTGTCCGTAAAAGTGCGGCTTTACGCTCACTTCGTTCGCTTCAAACCGCATTTACGGACCTTGTGACATAAAAATTCGTACGTCACTCGTACGAAAAACGTTTTCTGGACTCGTGTGATTGCAATACTCGCCTTCGGCTCGTTCTGCAAACCCACACTCGTCAGAAAAAATTTTTTCGTACTAGTGTCATAATATACTATTTTACTGTTGGGATTATACATATGTGATAATAGAACTGCAGAGACAAATACATCATCTTATACAAGACCAAGCAATTGCATTCATTGTCTTGTTACTTTTTTTAAACTTCGAGATTTATGAGGCAACGAGTCGTGGAATTTGCTCTTTTCCATGACATAAAGATTTCGGTAACTTCCATAAAAACGTGCGAAATTTTCGTTGAACGAGGTTCGAAAATTCGTCACGACGGTCGCGACGATCGTCGAGAGGCTATATCGGAAATGAGCAGCGATCGGATTTCAGATGACCGTAAAGAGTTGGCGCTGAATGGTAGTGGCCACATTCCAAACCCGATTGAGCATATGATCATCAGTCGATATTACAGTTTCCGAGTGATTCGCCAGAAATGCGTTTAGCCTGACACCGATATTGCAGATCTCGCAAGAGTATTTCACCATTTGTTGGGAAATACTTTCTGGCCGTTCGTCGACGTGTTATCGACAGCTGGTGCCTAAACTGCGTGAGGGCGTCGACGCATATTGTGTTTACATCGGCAGCGATGCATTTGTTGCTTCCTCGCACCCCCATCATCCCTACTGGCAAAAATTCACCCCATCTTGTTACCGTTCCGTCCGATGTTAGTCGTTCGATTCCAACGAATCTGATTCCCAAACATTTCTATTACCTTTTGGTAACTTGTCGGAAATTTCTGGATCGATTAGAATTTTTTTTCCGAACGTTCATTCTTTTATCTATTCAACAACATAATGGGAATAGGTTATGGTTGATGGAACAGCTATTTTTTTTTTCGTTAAACTGCACAGAGCCTTGAAGCACGAAAAAAGGTTCGCCGATATTTGGACCAAATTGTGATTTCGTTGATCCCTAATTCCAACTTTATCCGAAGATTAACTCGTGTTATCTGTGTCGATTGGGTCTCGTGTTATCTGGACCGTTGAAAATAGGGTGTAATCGTTTTAACCTCGAGCATTGTAGGCGACAACGTTGCGGCGAGATATTTCGATGATCCAATACATGTTGGCCGTGGGGGGAGGAAGGTTAGGTTAGCGCTAGGCTGGTTGGTATCCCGGAGCTCTCTCTCTCTCTCTCTGTGTGTGATGCGCAACCCCCAGGGAAGTCCCACCGGTTCGCGCATACACGTCCCCGCGAAAGTCCGCGTACACACACCACAAACACACCTACGTGTGCATATATATATATGTACACGTACGTGTTGCGGTTGCACGATAATGCTATTAAAAATAGCCTAGGCTCTAGGGGTATTATTGACCCGTACGTTACAACTAGGGTTTATACGGTCGTTCCGGTCGACCGGTCCCTGGCCCATAACCGTGGCGGATTCGAGAGAAAAGGACACGGATACCTTGCGGTATCCGTGTGTGTAGGCCGCGAGCCCGAAACCAGCGTTCATCGGGCCGCCCAGGTGACTTCGTAAACCGCGATGCTCTTTTTTCGCGAATCTAGTTGTTCGGCCTTTAGTTAGTATCCCACAAACTGTAAGAGTCAAAGCCTATGAGATATATCATCTCCTGATTGAGGTACGTAGTATCTATGATGTGACAACGTCGCGTGTTATGATGTCGATTAGTGAGAGAGAGAGAGAGAGAGAGAGAAGATGGGAAACGAACGCGCAACGTTGCCATGGTCTACTGGATCACGACCAACTCCTCATATAAACTGTATTTTTCCGATGTTTATTTGCTCATTATTATCATCACAGGCGCCTGATCTCTACTGTCAAGTACCCAAAATGTTGTCCAAATATTCAACTTGCATCTCAAGTGTTTTCATTAAAATCTGACGAGGACTTTTTGTATTGTATCAAATTGAGCGTGATTCTCCATAAGGCTCCGTGTTAAACGTGTGAAAAATAAAAATGTTGATATATTTTTTCTCACGCTCCGGAAAGCCATAAAAAATTTAACTGAACCGTTTTTCTCATCAATACCTACAAGTATGCCAAGTTTCATGAAAATCTGACGAGAAACTCTCTTATGGAGGGTACTACCTCAAAATCGAATCCCAACACGCATGACCGTGCACGGTTTCTCGCGGTCAATTGCAGTTCGAGCGGTAAAAACCGAGCTCCTGGACGTTCGAGCCCTCCGCTCGTGCTTCGGTTCAAGACCCTGGATCGTTGCTGGAATTCATGCCCACAGGCTGCAGCGTACGCATGAACACGTTCGTCACTCCACCCGAGGACTTTGTAAAGTGCACAGATGGGTCAAAACGTTTCGGCCTCGTCAGAACCTTCCCAATTCATCTTCCTTTTGTCCGTCGAATCATGAACGCTGTTTTTTTTTTTTGGTCTTTCTTCTTTCCACGGCTTATCGTTGTCACGAATTTTTCATGACGGGGCGAACCTTCGTGAAACAAGCCATCATTCGTTCCGGCTTTTTCGTCAACGAGGGCCTCCGGTCATCGTGGTCACGGATACGTTCTTCGAGTCAAAAGGAGGGTTCCCGGTTGGGTGGCGGGGCGGGGGTAGCAGAGATAGGTATAAATATTGGAGAACCCGGGGACGATGAAAGGGGGCGCTGCGGCGGGGGGTGTGAGGAGTTTCCGACGTACGCGAATGATGATTGCCGCTGCGAGAGAGAACCCGCGTGGGTCGTCGCGGACGCAGAGCCACATCGCGGACCGCGCGCGCGGCGCCCTCGCTCCTCGAACGTTGATATTCGAGTGCGCGGCGCAGGATGAGCAGTGGCGGGGCGAACCACTGCGCGAGAATCTAAAATTATCGGGCGGGTGGGGGGGATCCGAGCGAGGGCGGGGAGGGGGGGGGACGAGCTGTAATCCGACGTGCGCGCAGAATTCCGCGACCGAGAGCGAGAGAGACGAGAGACGCGATATTGGCCGGAGGAAAGAGGATGGAGGGAATGATCGTGGCTTCAGGGCGAGTGAGAAAAACGATGTTGAGCCCATCGGAGCGTGCGTATGCGATAGCGGGGGGCACGCGGAAGGTAGTAGCGGAGGGGGTCGATGAGGAAAAATCGCGCACAGCGGTAAAACGGTTGACGGCGGGAGGGAGGGAGTGGGGGCGGGCGGGGAGGGGCGCGAAATACAGTGGCAGAACGGTGGGGGGGATATACGATAGAGGCCGGAGCGGACCAAGGTTTACGGAGTAGGTGCTACCGTGCGCGCGTCCTGCACGTTACACGTCTTCTCGCGTGCTCGCGTTCTGGCTGGCGCCAGCGACGGCCATACACACGATCGGGCACCAGAAGAACGAGCAACAGCGGACACTGAGCGCATTGGGGGGGCACCCAGTAGTGTGTGCGTCGGCCGCGTAAGTGGGGCGAGTTTTGAAGAATTGACGCGCCGCGCGGTCAACAGACGAACGGGAGTCAGATAGAATTATATTTGGTTGATAAAGAAACAAAAAAAAAAAAACGAATGACCGAACGTCAACGGGTGTAAGGGGGGTTCGTGTTATCGCCGAATAAAGATAAACTTATCACACGTATGTGGTATACCTTTATTTATATGTATATGTATACATAGGAATACACTTATGAGACTAACAAGCGTCGATTAAAAATCGCTTCGTGAAAAAAAAACTTAATAAATAGATAAACAATACATATATATTTATATATATATAAATAAATAAAATAGTTTAGTGGGTGGTTGAATCGTAAATCTCGGACGATATACCCGCGCGTCTTAGGACGAACACCGGGAGACAGGATGGCCGACGAGGAGAACACGTGCGAGGATTCGCTCGGTCCCGGAGACGCCACAACCGCGTTTGCCAAGAAGCTACGGGGTCGCAAGGGCGCATTGAAAAAGAAAAATGTCTACATGGTCAAGGGTCACAGCTTCATGCCAAGATTCTTCAAACAGCCGACCTTCTGCAGCCATTGCAAGGACTTCATATGGTAAGTTTGTCATTTGCAATAATGATGCATTGTGCGTTTCGCACATCCCTTTCTCGTTGGTTGAAAAAAAAATACATCGTCGAGGTTGAAACGTGAAATGGCTCGTGTGGGGGTTTTCCGGCAACACTGCTGCGGCCCGTGTGTTCTTTTATTCGCACGAACGAGGAATCTGCGAGGCTTCGGATGATCTTCCATTGGCTTCTTTTTCTGTATTTTTTTTTCTTTTTTTTTCACGAGTATCGAAGGCTAATCTCGCGGAGTGGCATTTGTGTGGTACGTGTGTGTATGTGGGCTGTGCAGGGTGTCTATCCGTCCGAGTCATGAAAATTCTTCAATGCCATGAAATGTCACACAATCTTCAAGATGTACGCAATCTATGATAAATTAATTATCAAATATTTTGATGAATATTGTATCAGGACCATAGATTCCCGTTCATCGTAAGAATCCGGTATATTTTTTTTCATATAGATCAGGAGATTATTTTCGTGTTGATAAATGTAATCCGAGTAGTTTGTCATGCCCAAACAAATTTTTTGGTTCGTAATGCTGTTACTTTTGCTGCTTCGGGTTTCAGAGCATAAGGTACTCTCCATAAGAGAATTCCTCGTCAGATTTTCATGAAACTTGGCATACTTATAGGTATTGATAAGAAAAACGGTTCAGTTGAGTTTTTATGGCTTCCCGGAGCGCGAGAAAAAATATATCAACACTTTTCATTTTCACACGTTTAACACGGAACCTTATGGAGAATCACGCTCAATTTGATACAATACGAAAAGTCCTCGTCAGATTTTAATGAAAACACTTGAGATGCAAGTTGAATATTCGGACAACATTTTGGGCACTTGACAGTAGAGATCAGGAGACTGTGATGATGATAATAAGCAAATAAACATCGGGAAAATACAGTTTATACGAGGAGTTGGTCGTGATCCAGTAGACATGGCAACGTTGCGCGTTTGTTTCCCATCTTTCTCTCTCTCTCTGATCGACATCATAACACGCGACGTTGTCGCATCAAAGTACTACGTACGTCAATCAGGAGATGATATATCTTATAGGCTTGCTTTGACTCTTACAGTTTGTTGGATACTACCTTAAGGCAGTTCCATCGACACTGGAAGATGGATTTACATGTTGTTTACTTTTTCATGGTTATATATATATATATATATATATATATATATATATATATATATCGGGGGAACGACCGTCTCCCACATTAGGCTTGGTGTTCGTGTAGCTGGGCGTGCTTCTAGTCTCCGCGATTCTCTTCCGTAGACTTGGTGCCGACGATCCTACGTCATCGTAGGCCGTCATTCGTCAGACGAATGCCAGAGGCAAGTCCGCGAGCGCGCGCGTTTACCACACCGATCGCTACGTACGTTTATTTCGTCGTTAACCGGCCCCGGCCTTGACGCTCGATAGCGGTCTACGGACGGCTCCTCCTGCTGCTTTTGCTGTAACACACGCTGGGGGTCTTCGAGATTGGACGACGACGCGTTTGATGCTTTGCATCGGCTGTCCCTATGCGTTGCTTTGTAAACACTGCTTCCGGAACAACTTGTTTGTCCGTGACGATGAAACAGCGAAATGGCAGGCTTTGAAAGACGTTGAGAAAGTTCTCGGAATAATTATATTGTTTTGTTTTTTTCTGTTTTCCGAGGATCTGTCCTGGCCTTGTGCGTTTCGACAGTTGTGAAGAAAAAAAAAGACGAACTCCACGCGCGAACGATTCGATAATTACGCATACGCGATATCGTGTTTGCACGACCGCGAATACGCAGAGACGTGACTGACGGATTTTTGTATGCGAAACGTTGAATATTACGTACATGTAAATCTCGTTCGCATCGACTCGGAATTATTATAGCCAGTCGAGGTTTGAGAGAAGGTGAAACTCCGATCGGCGACGACAATTCTTAAGCTACCCTCCGTAATAGAGTTTCTCGTCAGATTTTCATGAAACTTGGCATACTTATAGGTATTGATGAGAAAAAGGTTCAGTTGAATTTTTATGGCTTTCCAGAGCGCGAGAAAAAATATATCAACACTTTTATTTTTCACACGTTCAACATGGAGCCTTATGGAGAATCACGCTCAATTTAATATAATACAAAAAGTCCTCGTCAGATTTTAATGAAAACACTTGAGCTGCAAGTTGAATATTCGGACAAAATTTTGGGCACTTGACAGTAGAGATCAGGATACTGTGATGATAATAATAAGCAAATAAACATCGGGAAGATACTGTTTATATGAGGAGTCGGCCGTGATCCAGTAGACATGGCAACGTTGCGCTTTTGTTTCCCATCTTCTCTCTCTCTCTCTCACTAATCGACATCATAAAACGCGACGTTGTCACATCAAAGTACTACGCACCTCAATCAGGAGATGATACATCTTAGGCTTGCTTTGACTCTTACAGTTTGTGAGATACTGCCTTTAACCACACTTTTCCACCAGGCTGGTGAATGGAAGCAAAAAAGAAAGAGTCTTGCATCATTCGTATTTTCCAAATAATATTATCTTCAGATATATATATATAGTTTTGTAATCTTTAGCTTGTTTGCAGCCGACGTATGAGCTAACAGGCTCAACAGCTGCGAAGGCAGGTGCTCGCGCTTAGTAATGTGGGGGATACCCGATACGTCATATAGCAGACACGGTTAATTACGGTCTTCGATGGTACAAGTCTCTCGAGTATGTGTACCCACAGCATAGGGCCGGTGGTATTCGCGCGACCGCATGAGCTTCTGTGAAGCTCGATATCCTTGGCCTTTGGAGTAGGCCACATACTCGTAACGGAGGATGTACCCACAACGAATGGTGGGTGGCTGCAGTCACCGAATCCTCAAGAGAGGCCCTGCCGTAGCCAGATACTTGATTTACGACGGGTCACTCTGTTTTTTTCGTTCACCCTTCGAGACTTTCTTCCTAGACTCGCAACAGGGGTGAATCTCTGCTCGGCCCTATAGGGCATGTAATAAGCACTCCTCCCTACCGTCTGTGCTGCACTTTATTCCCTTCGATCGCTCATTCGTAGAAACCGTTGTGTGGCGGTCGTTTGTTGTGAAAAATGTTCTGGGCGTTACATTTACAAACGAAAGCTTTAGCTTTATTCCAATTGCGCATATGCGTATATTCACTGTTGTAGTTAGGAGTATCATGTGGACGTAAAAGCCGTTGTACATCTCCATGAAATTTTCAGGGATGTTCCACATATAGCGCGTCCTTACACAGCGTGAGTGTGTATGTGTGTGTGTGTGTGTGTGTGGTATTACACTGGTTCTTAGCTAGGGTCATTTGCGAATAAACATAGAAACACCCCCCACATAGTTTCCAAATATTAGAAAAACAATATTCGCCAAGGGCCTCTTCCGTATCTCAATATTAATCCTAACCTAAGTATTTTTACTTCTTGTCATTAAACAACATGCAATGCTTATCGGATTAATAATTTATTAGAGCTGTACCATCAACAGAAGACAAATTTGCCCAATATGCTTTCTTTATCAAAAAGACGCGTACTTTTTAAGAAAAAATTGTTCATCACCAAAAACAAAATAGCTGAACTAATATTAATATTTCTATAATATTTTTATCTATGGTTTTTTGTGTTTAGTTCTTGTGACAAAAATTGTTGCATTAGATATTTTTTTTTGGTTTGTTACTTCGTGGTATGAGTTGCACTTGAGTGTCTGTCATATTTCGAGTCCTAAAATCCCATCCGATGACCCCAGCAAAGTGAAAACGGAATGTTTATCGTAATTCCAATGATTTCCAATTTT
>OY759163.1:7359296-7395437 GCA_963662125.1 Diplazon laetatorius | reverse complement strand
AATTCGATCGCCTGAGCCCGTAAAAGGTGGCACACATCGCCTGTCACTTCATGAAAACCAAATGAAAAAAGAAAAAAAAAAAAGACACAGCAGTGACCTTTCTCCAGTTTGCGAAGCTTCGGCAATAACAGAGGCGAAATAGTTGCACCAACCAAGTCCGGTCGGACTTGTTGGGGATCGCTTTTCCCATTGCGACGAGTCGAAGAAAACGGAAGCTGCGTCACAAACTTTGCCGGGTACATGTACTTCGAGGTGTGCCTCAAAGCGACCGGAAACTTCGTTCATCCAGCATCTTCCGTCCATCTGAGAATTAAATATCTATCGTATAATTAATAATCTGAATTCATCTCATCAATGAAAATTATTCTATTTACGTATCTTCGTTTTTAAACGGCTTCGTTTAAACGCGAGCACGAGCAACTTGGACTCTCGAGGTCAATGAAAAAAAATCCGGGCTTTTTCCGGGCCTCGTGACTTTGTGTTCTCAGGCCGTGAGCGCGCCACACAAATGGGATTCTTTCACTTACCTGACGCCGACCTTCTGCGACCACTGCGGCTCGATGCTTCACGGCATTGCCCATCAGGGACTCAAGTGCTCAGGTAGCTAATTATTGTAACAAGTAGTTGTCACAAATTGAAAAAAGCTTAAGCGATTTAATTATACAATCTGATACACATAAGCCCGGGATACTTAGTTGTTTAGAATTAAAAAATAAATGGAAAACAAAAAATCTTGATACTCACATCATCACGGATTGAGCTTTGCAATCAACATAATTCATCACGGGGGACGAAAAAGGAATAAATAAAAATATTAGGTGGCGATGTTTTTTTTTTAAGTGGGCGTGGGTCGTGGGATTCGTTAAATATGGAATAAAGGTCGGGGGGACCGCGTGACTCGAAATTTTCGAGATGGTAGGAAGTGAGAGAGTGAGACGGGTAAGCTCGAGGGTTGAATAAAACTAGGCTGATTTACTCTTCGGGGGGGAAAGTTACCCCGGGAGTCTCTCTCTCGGTCTACAAGGCCTTTGGGGTGCTCCACGACGATCCTCAGACACCTCGGAGTCTCGACCGATATGTTGCAAACCGTATTTACCCCATCGCTTATCCTCACACAGTCTCAAGTCCAATAAATTTATCGTTAGCCCACTATAATGCATATTATACAACAATTTATATCGCAAAACGTCGGTCTTCATACGTACCACGACATATTTCTCACGCATCACACTTGCATGCTGTATACATATATTATTTATCGTACGGTAGATACACACGTGCTAAATAAAAAAACAAATATACATATAAAAATACATCATACATATTTGTACATATAATATATGTATATATATCCATATGAATTTATTTTTTTCTCTTGTGGACTTGCGACTTTATTTCCGTAGTTTGTTATTGATTCGTTCCACATTGTTACCTGTGTAGGTATACATGTGATGGTTATACACAAACAACAATAATAATAATAATAATGATTATAACGCTACTATTATTATTCATTGTTATTATTATTGTACACGTTTCACCGCAGCAACAACTGCGTCGGTATTTGATATGGGCAAACTCAGTACAATGGGGGGTAATGTGAAAAATGATAAATATACATTTTTTCGAAAGACTTGAGAATAAATATTAAGAAAATAGAATAAAATAATAATAATCAGCGATGTATAAACGATTGGATTATGCGTTATGGTGATATTGTCAACGATGTTAACCGATGCTGATTTGATGATGTAGCATGCGACATGAACGTACACAAGAGATGCGAGGAGAGCGTGCCCAATCTGTGCGGATGCGATCACACCGAACGACGTGGTCGTATTCAATTGAACATCACAGCTGCCGGAAACAAACTGATCGTCGAAGGTAAATCCTCAGTTTGTTCATCATCATCGTTCGTGTTGTATCAATAGTCCTCGAAGGACACATCGATTCGATGCCACATCACTTTTGTTTGCAATTAATTACGCGAAAAAAAAAAACAACAATTGTTCGAACATTTTTAAATGAGAATTTATTTTTCGTTAATTGTCCGACAAAAAAATTGAAGACTATATCATTATCGTGTCTGTGAAACTCGTAATACGTCTCGAGAATGGCGAAGTCGAAAAAAGGAAAAAAATGATATATTTTTGTTTTAATACAACCCACATCACTCGGTCAAAGCGCAGTGAGGCGAGCACGATTACCTCGTTAAAACTTTTACCCGAGTAAGGGTTGGAAAAGCCCTCTTTGTTGTGAAGAAAGTTGTCGCGATGCGATATAGTGATATAGAACACGGTGATGAGATTCAAATTAGTTTGCGTAATCTCGAGGACACTCGGGGCGTCGTACACAGCTTAGTTATTGCCGGGGGATGGTTACCGGGGGTGGCCAACCCTTTAACTCACGTCAGCTTGAAAACGAAACGTTTATGAATTCAGAAAAAAATAAAAAAATTTATTTTTTTTCAGTCAAACAGGGTCGGAATCTTATTCCGATGGATCCCAACGGTCTGTCGGATCCGTACGTCAAGCTCAAACTCATTCCGGACACGGATGGAGTGAAAAAAAAATCAAAGACAATCAAATCATCGTTGAATCCCGAATGGAACGAGACAATCAACTTGTGAGTACGATGAGATCGCAGCCTTTTTTTTCTTGAGCAAAAATAGGTTTGTCGATTGAATAATAAGGTGAGGGATCATTTTGGTTGTGGTTGATGTTTCAAGCGACCTCAAACCGGAGGACAAGGACAGACGGTTGCTCCTGGAAATTTGGGACTGGGATCGAACGTCGAGGAACGACTTCATGGGTTCGCTTTCGTTTGGCATATCGGAACTAATCAAAGCTCCGGCGAACGGTTGGTTCAAGCTTCTGACACAGGAGGAGGGAGAGTTTTACAATGTTCCGGTACCGGAAGAGGGTGTCGATCTTGCCGAACTAAAATCCAAGATGCGGGTACGTGAAAGTCTTCCATTGAATTTCCATCGGCAGTACCGCAATTTTACGAATGTCTTTGATTTCTTATGATTTACTGGTTTTTTTTTCTTTGTTTTCGGGGTTTTCAGAAAACTTCGGTAACGAAAAAAGCGCCGGTACCGCAAGACCGAGAAGTTCCACACAACATGGGCAAGAGCGACTTGATAAGAGCGAGCGATTTCAATTTTCTCATGGTTCTCGGAAAAGGCAGTTTCGGAAAGGTCGATAATCATATTATTATCCATTTTCACAACGCGGAACGTACTTTTATGACGAAGAGTTGTGTTTTTGCCAATTGTGCCAATGATTAGATCGAATGATTCTTCCAATCTTAGGTATTGCTAGCCGAACGAAAAGGAACCGACGAGTTGTATGCGATAAAGATTCTGAAAAAAGACATAATCATTCAGGACGATGACGTCGAGTGCACGATGGTTGAGAAACGTGTGCTTGCACTCTCCAACAAACCACCGTTTCTCGTGCAACTTCACTCCTGTTTCCAGACTATGGTAAGTAGACGTAGAAGAGACGAACAAACGTCTGCCGCAACTTCTCCCTTCGTCTTGACTACTTGCAAAGTGTTCTTCGGGGGGCCAACTTGGCTATTTATCTTGTTTCCAGGATCGACTGTACTTCGTCATGGAGTACGTCAATGGGGGTGATCTGATGTTCCAGATACAACAGTGCGGCAAGTTTAAGGAACCCGTGGCCGTGTAAGTTTGACATTCGTGACGGTTTTCCACGCTATATAGAATTTCCTAGCATCGTAACATAGACACGATTATATTAAAGGAACCCTCTTTAGTGTCCGTCTACTAGACGTGGCGCTTCCACGCCTTACCCATTCACAATGGCATTACCCTGATCGTGAGTTTATTCATTTTTTTACAGATTTTACGCCTCCGAAATAGCGATCGGTCTGTTTTATCTTCACACACGCGGTATTGTTTATCGCGATTTGAAACTGGACAACGTTTTGCTCGACAATGCCGGTCACATTAAAATCGCTGATTTCGGCATGTGTAAGGAAGGCATCACGGGCGACAGAACGACCAAAACTTTTTGCGGAACACCTGATTACATTGCTCCTGAGGTAGGTTTCACATATATATATTTTTTCCAATCGGATGACACAGGATGCTTCTTTACGCGAGTAAAGAAACCTCGCAGCGTAATGTTTGGGGAGTGGTCTTAAGGTAGTATCCCACAAACTGTAAGAGTCAAAGCAAGCCTAAGATATACCATCTCCTGATTGAGGAACGTAGTACTTTGATGTGACAACGTCGCGTGTTATGATGTCGTGAGAGAGAGAGAGAGAGAGAGAGAGAGAGAGAGAGAGAGAGAGAGAGAGAGAGAGAGAGAGAGAAGATGGGAAACAAACGCGCAACGTTGCCATGGTCTACTGGATCACGACCAACTCCTCATATAAACTGTATTTTCTCGATGTCTATTTGCTTATTATTATCATCACAGTCTCCTGATCTCTACTGTCAAGTGCCCAAAATGTTGTCCGAATATTCAACTTGCAGCTCAAGTGTTTTCATTAAAATCTGACGAGGACGTTTTGTATTATATTAAATTGATCGTGATTCTCCATAAGGCTCCGTGTTAAACGTGTGAAAATAAAAGTGTTGATATATTTTTTCTCGCGCTCCGAAAAGCCATAAAAATTTGACTGAACCGTTTTTCTTATCAATACCTATAAGTATGCCAAGTTTCATGAAAATCTGACGAGGAACTCTCTTATGGAGGGTATTACCTTAAGTCGATGACTCATTTGATTCAAGATCATACTTTATCAACCGTACGGCAAATCGGTGGACTGGTGGGCTTACGGAGTCCTGTTGTACGAAATGCTCGTCGGTCAGCCGCCGTTCGACGGTGAGGACGAGGAGGAACTCTTCGCCGCCATAACCGATCACAACGTGAGCTATCCGAAGAGTCTCACCAAGGAAGCGAAGGAAGCTTGCAAAGGGGTGAGTTTACAACCTCTCGAACAATCCTTTCACCCAAAAAAAATTGTTTTCTAAATCATTCTTTGCAATAACGTTGTCTCTTAATTGTGCAGTTCCTGACTAAAAATCCGAGCAAGAGGCTCGGATGCGGTTTCCGGGGCGAAGACGACGTTCGAGGTCACGCGTTTTTCCGCCGTATCGATTGGGACAAAATCGAAAATCGTGAAGTACAACCACCGTTCAAACCAAAAATCGTAAATAAATTAATCTAATCATTAAAAATCACAAAAACAACGGAAAAAAAATCGAATCCTTTCATAACAAACTATTGTTTCCCCAATGTTTTTTTTTCGTTTTACAGAAACACAGAAAGGACGTGAGCAACTTCGACAAACAATTCACGTCGGAGAAAACGGATCTAACGCCGACCGATAAATTATTCATGATGAATCTCGATCAGACGGAGTTCATGGGTTTCTCGTTCCTCAATCCGGAATTCATCGCGCATATTTAAACAAAGAAAAACACGAAAGTTTTCGAAAAAGATAATAATAATAATCGAAGAAACAACAAAAATGTTGTCGTTTCGTCATTCGATCTCGTCGGTCAGCAAGTCGGGACTCCCTCTCCCTCTATTTTGCCCCTATTTCTCTCTCTATCTCTCTCTCTCTCTAAGTCTCTCCCCCGCCCCCACCCCGTCTCTCGCCATTTTTTCCCAACTCTCGAACTTGCGTGTCTCTCGAATGGCCATGCAGCGACTTGCATTCGAGCCGGGCGAGGGAGAGAATAAAAAGAAAATCGATAAACCCGCGTGACGACGACCAAACGACAATGATTTGTGTCCTCGACGTTCGACATTTGTTCTACCTTGTTAACTATAATACCAAGACTTTTCAATGTATTTTATGAATCTCAAATAATCGACGCGCGCCCGCGCAAGCGTCCGAATTCGTCGGGTTACGTGTTCGTTTGCCCGCGATGGCCGAGACAAAAGAAAAATAAATGGTTACGTATGAAAGAAATCTAATATAAAAGCCGAGAGCGAGAGAAAGAAGAGGAAGGAGCAGAAAAATGGGGAAAAAGCGGAGCAGAACCAATGCGCAATATAGATGCTGGGTGGAATGATAAAACGTTTCACGTTTTATTCTATCAGAGAAGAAAAAAGAAGAAGAAGAAGAAAGAAAAAAAAAACGGATTAAATGAATCTTAAAAAGAAAGAAAATATTGTCTTCGTTTTCTGAGTATATTATGCATTTACTTCAGTAGTTTTTACTGTCGCCTTCCAGAGTTATATATAATATTATACATATATATATATATATACTTATATCGATATATTCAATCAAAGAATATATTATTATATATAAAAAAATAAATAATATATACAACATACGTACACGTAAAATATATTGGAAAGTGGTACATCGGAAACAGGGTGGATAAAGTCCGTGAGGGGTTTAAACACGAAGCTCCCGAGGGGTTGTACCACACAGTCTGCAAATAAACGTCGACCATCGCGATCGTGTGATTGACACAACTTGACTTGGTGCGTGGGCCCGAGATGTTACGAGACCAAGAAATAAGATGAAAAAAGAAGATTGTGATTAGATCGTGGGCGAGGTGGTTGGAGTCACGAGACAGAGAGAGAGAGAGAGAGAGAGAGAGAGAGAGAGAGAGAGAGGGAAGGAAAGAAAAACCATGTACTTAAGGGTCGGTTACACGAGTTTGGTCTTGTCGGAAATTCTGGCTAAGCGATAAACAGCCAAGTTATTAATAACAAAGAGTTTTTCGTGACTTTAAAAAATATCGAACCGACTCGTCGCGGTTCGTTGATCGATCGACAATTGTTCGGAAAAAGTTGTGAATGTTAAGGAGGAAAAGAAAGAGCGAAAAAATAAAAATAAATTGTTTCGTCGTTTGTAATGAGAATGAGAAAGTAGGTCCGCAACGTATCATTGTAATCTTCACGGTGGAGGGTCAAGATTGATAAAGGTGACCGGGGGGGGGGGTGGATTTGATGGGAAAATGTGCATGTGGCAGCTGCGCGTTGTTTTCACCCTCTTGGAAAGAGAAACCCAACTCGCGAGACGATCGTTTGACCAAGTGATGGGAAGAAAAATTGTGTGGGATGATGGGACGAAAGTGATCACATCATTTAAGGCGGGATACCGTTTTTTCATTCGTCCGGGACACGCGATATAATAACGGAGAAGGCCCCTTCCTCGAGAAGGGAAGTAAATTATCGAAGCGAGCATTTTCGTAAGTCGGCTGTAGTGCCCTCAAAGTATCCGAAGGGATTTCTCTCTCTCACTCGCGATCTCACCGACACACACACACACACACACACAACACACAGAAAGCAAAAAAGAGAGAAATAGAGGTGGAGGGAGAGAGAGAGAGAAGTGCGCAATCCGTACGGAAAGACTTGGAGAAACACGAAACATATTATCGCACTCTCTAATCGCCTTTTCACACTCTTTATCTTCATTCTTTTTATATAATAATTATACACGTATGTGTGAACGGGCAGCGAGAAACAAACCAGGAGAATGAGATTGCGAGAGACGGAGAGCTCAATGTCGTTTCCTCGCAGAAATCGACTGTAATCTCGTATTATCATTGTTATCATTATTATCATTGCGTATAAGTAAAAAAAACAAAAGATAATACAAATATGTAAGACAAATACATAGCGATAAATCTGTTTTCCTTTTTTGTCCATCAAAGTTTTCAATCAATCGCGTTGATTTATCGGTGTATTGAGGATGATTGACGATCGTAGAAATGTGAAAACCCGCGTGGAAGTTTGATCGATCGGAGGAACGGAGAAATTTCGATGATAAAACGAAGACTAGGGCGAGATCAGTGGATCGATCGACCGAAGGGCTGGTTCTCACGTAGATTCGAATGTGCGGACGGACACGATGATATCCCCAGCGTGACGATTCCATTTTTTGGAGCTAGAAAAATTATACGTTAACGATATATCACACGTAGCAATCGATGAGGAAAAAAAAAAGAAAAATAATAATATTAATATTAATAATAATAATAATAATATTGTGCACTTACGTTTTTTTTTTCGAATTCATATGAAATGTTAGCTATCTCAATTTAGACACAATTTTTTCCAATTGTATTCGATTCTTCCAATGCGTGGCGCTCACAAGTTACACTGTTTAAACTATATCGCTCGAAATCTATTCTTGTACCAATCTCAAAGAGTCTTCCACGTGTGTATCGCTCGCGCGCAGTCTTTTTTCTTTCTTTTTCTTCTTCGTTATCTCGTAATCGAGAACAATTGTATTTTCGTTTTTTTTTCTTTTCGGTTTTCATTTCGATAAAGATGCGCAAGAGACGTTTGCGTTGACGCATCCCCTTTCACTGCCCAATCGACACACACTTTATCTCACTCTCTCTCTCTCTCGCTCGTTCTTTTCGCAACTTCTTCTCCTTCTATTATTTCTTGCTCACTTTATGCTCTCATACTCGACTATGAAACGGTACACCATGATATTATAATGCCCTATAGTATTATATAAGATATATATATATATATATATATATATATATATATATATATATATATATATATCGTTTGTTTTATTGACCGCACTTTCCAATGGCGCATCAATGTCCTCGATCACAGTCGACAGTTCGACAATTTTTCATTCTCGTTCCCACAATCTTTTCCTTTTTTCCTTTGCTTACTTTTCGTAATTTAATTTTTAACCCCCTAAACGAACATCATGAAAAAATCTATTTTGTTCATTTAAGAGCACGAAGCAATCGAGCGCTAAGCTTTATCTAGATTTCACGAATTTTCTAGTTTTTAACGGTACGACGATGACGAAAGAGAATACTCGAGATAGAAAGAAAAAGAGTTGGAGAATTGGGAAAGATGGAGTGAAAAAAAAAATGGCGAGATTAATCTGTAGAAAGTTTACGTTGTTGTCTTTAATAATGACAAACTCATGTGATTCACGATTATATTAGTCAAACGCTCTTCTTTCTCATTGTTGCGACAATCGTTTTTGCGTTACGAAATGTAATGATAAAAAAAATATTTGAAAAAACAAATATATATATATACATACATATATATATATATATCTGTAAAAAAACTGTAATGGACGACGAAAATATGTGGCGTTGGGCGAGACGCTTCGTGATTCGCGATGCGTCGAGAATCTCACGCCTGTGGGCACGATTGACACTCGAGTAACCAACCAAAATGGTCGACGACAAGAACAAATAAAAATGTAATTCGGATTGAAGGAAAAAAAATTAAATTACGAGAAAAAAAACCAAAAATCGTAATTGTGAATGGATATTCCAAGTCGGCGTTAGCTTTACTGGTTTTTATTCTTTCCAAGTTGTAATCTATATCGCTCTCTCGTGGCGTTATGTATATCCCCACATACATATACATACACAAACATATATTTTTAAGATGTTTTTGTGCATTTATAATGTCGTAATAAAAGTTCCGAATCGTGTCATGAAAATAATAATAACATAAGTTTTGATCGTAAAACTATTTGTTTGGCGATGTTGAATTATCGATTGGTTTTCGTAATGATAATTCATTCGTCGTACCTTGTCCGTCCGTTGCTGTCCATTGCCGAGAGAAGAAAGAAATCGGCACCGATCGGCACGGTAGAGGTCAATGAAGGATAGACGAAATACCACATAAACGTTTTTGAATCTGCACAATTTTTGTCCTTTTTGGTGTCGGAGATACAGTGGTACGGGAAATTCCCGATCGAGGCGCTCGCGATGGTTCTCACGTGATTCAGCGCTCTTAGTGGATCAGTTTCGAAGCTCCCCATCGTGGCGTATTTTTTTGAGGGTTTTACCATTGGAGTTTGGTTATCTTTTACGTTCAGACTCCATGGCTTATCGTAATCATCAGCTGATATCTTCATTCTGACCAGGGAGACTAGAGTAAAGGAGTCCGATCCCTTATGGCGGAGTCGTCCCAAACGTGACCCGAAAAAGCGAGGCACGATGTTAGTTCCAATTGAGCCGCGGTGAGCGCTCTTGTCGTTCGGAGCTACTGTGAAGTTTAGCGTTGGTGATGAAATGAGGTGAGCGGACATATAGACACATCTTGTGCTGCATGTGACGTAACCTCGATGCGCGCCAACTTTTGAAAATTTAAATGAAATAGTAAATCTAAACTAACACACACTAACCCGAGCTGATCGCCGTGCTCTCCACTTGGTTGATCACCCTGATCCGCCAGATTCACCGTCCCTTTCACCTTAAATACCTTAATTGATTACGACAATTAAAATCACTCACTAAACAACGATCAAATCTTTGTTCACTCATTTCGCCCGCCCCAGCTGATTAAATTTATCCCGCGATTTCTGTGTCAAAGTGACTGTCTCAAAAATATACCTACCATCCGGTTTTGGTATGCATAACATATGTAGAACTATAATTGACGATATGCTATATGCATACTAACACAGGTCGATTTTCGCCACGCGGCCCAGTTGTACAGCAACAGATGAATCATATTCAACGACAAACCAGATTGCCTCAAGCTAAAATCTCACTCAAGCCGCAGTAATCATGGCAAATAATAAGGTTATAATTTGCAATCTTATGATGTTTGAATAATTAAAAATGATTTTGTGATAACAGATCGTTAATTTGGTTGAACTTTCAATTCGTTTTTTGGCGCCCATAGGAGTCACCGATACTAGCGACGCCGTGTGCGCTGGCACGCAAGTAGCGGACCCGACAGAGACATTTGATTGGCTCGTGGCCCCAAGGTCACGTATACTAGCGACGCCGTGCGTTAAAAATGGGTCCTTGGATGGGCGGGGACTGTTGGAGTGGTCTTGCGCTCGCGCGAACTGTGGGCGGGCCGGTGATCCCGAGCAGAAGTGGCGCCGCCTGGCGGTGCAATCTTGGGCGAGGATCTGTCCTCGCTTTTTCCGACCATTTTTTTAACACTGTGATCGGACTCCTTTACTCTAGTCTCCCTGATTCTGACGTTTAACTATTTTCGACTAACCGCGTTTAACTAAATGTCAGAAATACGACGCCGTAATCGTATATAAAAAAAAACTCAAAGTATCGACAATCAATTTTACCGAACAGACGCAGTTTCCCCATATCGCAACCATGATTCAAACATGACGTTGATTTCAAAGTGACTCATTTCACGACAAAACAGTTATCGTTTGATAACCATCATCGTTGCTGTTTTCAGGTATCAAATTATCGTTAAATCGCCCTAAATAATTCGTAATGTTACAAATTTGCAGGTTAAAATAATACATGTGCTGTTTGATTTAACGAGGTTATGTTAACACGACGAAAAATTTACTCGGCAGATCATGTGAAAAACAACAAAAATGAAAGTAACGCTCATAATTCTGTGGTGGGCCGGCGTGTGGGCTACAGCGTCGGCCAGCGACATAACTTCCAAAGTGTTCGGCAACGTTCTCGACGGCATGCCCGCGGCGTTCGGCGATTTCAATTCGGACGAGCTCACCGACGTGTTCGTTCTGCGCAAGGACGGCAAGACGCTGGAAATCATGTTGGCTTCCAACGAAGAGCCGCTTCTCCAACCCAACGAGAATCTAACCTGCACTTTTCATTATCCCATCACCAGCATAGTTCCGGGCGACTTTGACGGCGACGTATTCATGGACGTTCTGGTGACGACCATAAACAAGGACGAGAATCAAAACGTCATGCAGGCTTACGTTCTGTGGGGCGGCAACGGTCAGATAAATTGCACCAATGAATCGACGCCCATGGTGACGATGCACGGCCAGCCCCTGACCGTAGATTACAATCAGGACATGATAATCGATCTGTTCGGCATGGACGTCAACGATCGGCGAACGTTTTGGGTGTTCAACAAAAATCGCACCGCGCCCAAAGCCGTGCCCATGGAAGCGCCTGGCAACGATCGTCCCATGCCGCCCATCAGAAAACCCCACGCCAACGCGTTTCTGGATCTGGACGGCGATTTCTTGCCCGATCTCGTCGTAACTACCGAACAAAATTTTGAAATATGGCGTGGCGTGCCCAACGGTTTTGTTTACAATCGTACCGTCGAATTGCCATACAACAATACCAACGGCGAAAAATTTTTGGGACACATAGGTCAATCGTTGTTTCTGGACGTGGAACTCAAGGGCAAGATAGAATTGGTTTTGCCCATTTGCACGGACGCGGATTGCACGACGAGCACGATAATGATTCACAGCGAGGGTGTTTGGCACGATTTGAACATAAAGTTTCACGACAAGGACACGGTCCAGTGGGGCTTCGTGCCACCGGACATGGTCGAATCGCGTCGTTACATCGACACGATAACTCTTCGAGGCGGTGACTTCAACATGGACGGTTATCCCGATCTACTGGCCACTCTGCGATCACATCCGCGCGATCCTGCAAACGCTCAGATAAGATCGTTTCTACTGTTGAACGTAGCTTGCGACGATTGTCGAGAATTCAAACGCACCTTCGAGGTTCATTGGAACGCTCTCAATCCTTTCAAGAACGAAAGCGTCATGGCGGTTTTTTATGATTTTTATCAGGATGGTATATTGGACGTGATATTGGTGGAATTCGACAAAATCACCCAACGTTACAATACCGCCGCGTTTCGCAATAGTTTGGATTACGATGCGAATTTTGTCAAAGTAATGGTACTCACGGGATTGACGAATAGCGAATATCCGATTTCGCCGGGTACTTTGGGCAAGAAGAAACGTACTTACGGCACGAATTTGCCGGGGCCGTCGATATCGTACAAGACCGTGACTCAGGACGGCAGTCCCAGGAGCGCGATCGCCGCGCAATTGCCTCAGAGCGCACATTTTTCGTTGAACTTGCCTTACACGACTTTTGGCATGGGCAGAACGCCCAATTTCATTGATGTCTTGTTGATTGGAGTGAGTTGGCTACAATCATCGCTAATAATAATTTAAAACTATATATTTTTTTTTAATCTATTGATTCATAAATATAATACTTTTTTTTGGAACTCAAAGTTTATTTTCAATTCAATTAATAATTTTTGCTTCCTCATAGAGGAAGCTTTGTTTTCGTGAAATTTTTTTTTTTCGAGATGTTCATGAAAACGTGTTCAGTATGTCTCAAAACACCTAAAAAACACATTTAGAAAAAATGTCCGGATGTATGTATGTGTGTGTGTGTGTGTGTGTGTGTGTGTGTGTGTGTGTGTGTGTGTGTGTGTGTGTGTGTGTGTGTGTGTAGTAATGGTTGACCGCTCACAACTTGAGAACGGCTCGAGATATCAAGCTGAAATTTGTCACACATGTGAAGGGTTCACGGCGCATAGCACAATTTAATTTTTGGAAAAATCTACCAAGTTATTTTGTTTTCACAGCATTTTTTCAAAATTAAAAAAATTATTTTTGGTCTCTAGCTCCCACAATTTTAGAGATATCGAGCTCAAATTCAGTATAATGTTGTACGAGTACAGGGAGATGCTCGATACCGAATTTGGAAAAAATCCACGCATTGCTTTACTTTTAAAGCATTTTTTAATGTGAAAAAAACGATCTTTACACTCTAACTGGAGCAATTTTTGAGATATCGGACTTAAATTTGGTACGAAGTTGCGCAATTATCCAAAGAGAAACCCGATTGAATTTGGGCGAAATCCATCAAGCCATTCATATTTTATGGCGTTTTAAAATTTTTCCAAAAATCAATGTAACTGCTCTAGCTTCCATAATTTTTGAGATATCTGGCTAGAATTTAGTACGAAGTTGCACTACCATCGAAAGAGGTTTTGTATTGAATTTAGACAAAATCCAACAAGACGTTCAGATTTTATGGCGTTTTGAAATTTTTCCAAAATTCAATGTAAGTGCTCTATCTTCCATAATTTCCTAGATATCCGGCTGAAATTTAGTACGAAGTTGCACTATCATCCGAAGGGATTTCCTATTGAATTTGGATAAAATCTAACAAGGAGTTCAGATTTTCTGCGAATTATAATTTTTCAAATTTCACATGAATTGCCCTATGTATATTGATTTCGACTTACATCACACTCACAAGGAGCCCTCAACGTCACGAAAGTGAACAAGGGTGCAAAGTAGAACCTTGCACATTGCTTCCTCATAGTTTTGTACCGTTTTTAAATTATTGAGATGTAAAGTAGAACCTTGCTTATGGCTTCCTTATCTTCTTACACATTTGCTAAAGCTTCCTCTATGAGGAAGCCAAAATTGATCGACACATGGTTCCTTATAGACGAAGCTTTGGTAAATGTGTAAGAAGATAAGGAAGCCATAATGAGGAAGCAATGTGCAAGGTTCTACTTTGCACCCTTGTTTTTTTTTAGTGAGTTGCCACAATTATTGCTACCAGTAATTTATAAATATTATTTTTTTTATCTATTAATTTACAAATATAATCCTTTTTTCTTGGAACTCAAAGTTTATTTTCAATTAAATAAATAATTTTTTAGTAAGTTGCCACAATTATTGCTATTAATAATTTATAAATATTATTTTATTTATCTATTCATTTATAAATATAATACGTTTTTTCTTAAGGGGGGGGGTAAGGTATTTAAATTTTTTTTTTTGCATTTTTTTTTATTTTTGAATTTGAATCCGTAATATCTGAAGAATATTGTGTCAAAATGTCAAGTCAATTGGAGCAAAATTGACGAAGTTATGAGTATTTTTATACCTACCGCTGACTCCACACGCATAAGCGTTCAAAACTTTGAAGCGTTTTCCCCACAACTCACGTTTTTAAAGTCGGTGCCCCTGATAACTTGAAAACTACTGCACCGATCCTTTTGAAATTTTAACCACTATTCCTGTACATCATTCACGAGGTAACGCTGTCGAGTTTTTTTTTTTGTTCATAATTTTGATTTCGCAATAAGAAATTAGCCGATTTTTTCCCCGAAAAATTGTGTTTTTCACTTCAAAGTGTTCGGAAAAATGAAAAAATTGGAATTAAGAAAAAAAACTCGACAGCGTTACCTGGGGAAAACTATTATCTAACGAATGAACTTTGATTTTTTGATTTCGGATGATCCAGCACCAAGTTATGAGGGGCACCGCAATTCAACTTTTTTTCGAGACACGTCCAAACAATTGCTGCCATTGCCGTATTTTTTAATATTTCTTTGTACAAATTTCATGGAACATTCTTCGAATGCCATACTTCAATGTACCATTGGTTGAGTAAAGAAATTTTAACTGCGTCGCCAGAAAAAAAATCACGAAAACATGGCTTTTTTCGTATGATTTGACCTTACCCCCCCCTTAAATTATAATTCGAAGTTTTGCTTCCTCATAGAGGAAGCTTTGTTTTCGTGAAATTTTTTTTTTTCGAGATGTTCATGAAAACGTGTTCAGTATGTCTCAAAACACCTAAAAAACGCATTTAGAAAAAATGTCCGGATGTATGTGTGTGTGTGTGTGTGTGTGTGTGTGTGTGTGTGTGTATGTGTGTAGTAATGGTTAACCGCTCACAACTTGAGAACGGCTCGAGATATCAAGCTGAAATTTGTCACACACGTGAAGGGTTCACGGCGCATAGCACAATTTAATTTTTGGAAAAATCTATCAAGTTATTTTGTTTTCACAGCATTTTTTCAAAATTCAAAAAATTATTTTTGGTCTCTAGCTCCCACAATTTTAGAGATATCAAGCCTAAATTCAGTATAATGTTGTACGAGTACAGGGAGATGCTCGATACCGAATTTGGAAAAAATCCACGCATTGCTTTAGTTTTTAAGCATTTTTTTATGTGAAAAAAACGATCTTTACACTCTAACTGGAGCAATTTTTGAGATATCGGACTTAAATTTGGTACGAAGTTGCGCAATTATCCAAAGAGAAACCCGATTGAATTTGGGCGAAATCCATCAAGCCATTCAGATTTTATGGCGTTTTAAAATTTTCCCAAAATTCAATGTAAGTGCTCTATCTTCCATAATTTCCTAGATATCCGGCTGAAATTTAGTACGAAGTTGCACTATTATCCAAAGGGATTTCCTATTGAATTTGGATAAAATCTAACGAGGAGTTCAGATTTTATGCGAATTATAATTTTTCAAATTTAACATGAATTGCCCCATGTATATTGATTTCGACTCACATCACACTCACAAGGAGCCCTCAACGTCACGAAAGTGAACAAGGGTGCAAAGTAGAACCTTGCACATTGCTTCCTCATAGTTTTGTACCGTTTTTAAATTATTGAGATGTAAAGTAGAACCTTGCTTATGGCTTCCTTATCTTCTTACACATTTGCCAAAGCTTCCTCTATGAGGAAGCCAAAATTGATCGACACATGGTTCCTTATAGAGGAAGCTTTGGTAAATGTGTAAGAAGATAAGGAAGCCATAAGCAAGGTTCTACTTTACATCTCAATAATTTAAAAACGGTACAAAACTATGAGGAAGCAATGTGCAAGGTTCTACTTTGCACCCTTGTTTTTTTTCTAATTAAACGAATTATCGTTGATTTGCACAGGTTTCCGGAAAATCACGTCCACTTCCGCAGATAATACCCAATTCGCAAATGGTCGTTATACCAAATCCGATAAACGACCCGACGCGATGGAAGGCCCAGCTCTTCGTCACACCCAGCAAATTAATTTTGCTCAGCGTCGTCGCATTGGCGTCTACCTGTTGTCTGATTGCCGCGATAATCGTCGGTCTTTATTGGAAGGAACGTCGAGAGGACAAGATCGAACGACTGCAGGAAGCACACAGATTTCATTTCGATGCGATGTAGATGGATCATTTTTTTTTTTAAATATTTAAATTTGTTAATACCGAATTAATTCAATGGTCTTGTCGAAAGCGATGCGTTGTCGCTCGTTTCCCATCATCTTAAGGTGTAACACGTATTTGACCGAGTCAACCGATTAATATTAACGTTTATCATTGTATTATGTGTATATGATATTTAATTAATAAATGTAATACGAATTTAAAAAATTTGAAAATATAAAAAAAAACGACAGGTTTATGTTTTTTTTTTTTTTCGTGGTAAAATTGACAATTTTTATTGATTAATTCATTGGACAATTGTATATAAAACAGGATTCGTGAATAATCTCACAATTTGATTGACGCACCGAGCGCGTAGTATAATAAATAATCTTTACTGGAGTGTATTTTTTTTTTTTTGTATTTTTTTTTTGTTGTCTTTCTTTTGGTCGCTGTCGTGCTGCAGTCGGTCGAGCTGGTTTCAATAAAACGTAAAATTGCGTTATTGGCATCGGTCGTTCTTAATGGCTGGGTTCAAATCGTTGAAGTACGGATGTGCCATCGCTCCTTCGGCCGATAACCGAAGGGCCGGATTACAGACTAATAATCTCTGGAAAAAAAAAAAATTTGTTCCGCTATGAAAGAAAAAAAAAATTGATGAGATAGTTTTGTTCGAAACTCACCTGAAGCAAATCTTTGCCTCTAACGGTGAGCTTTGGTGTGACTTGGGCGAGTCCTTGGGCTACGTGATAACGCGGAAAGGATTTGTAATCGGGAAGAGTCGTGAGATCTGGCCATGTTTCTTCCGTCGGCGTGCCCAACATTTTGAATATTCTTTTCAATTGATCGTCCACGTCGGATCCGGGAAAAAGTGGCCTTCCCGCGTTTGCCAGTTCTGGGAAGTAAATAATTTTAACAACTGCCATTTTATAAAAGAAAAAAAAACTTTGATCGGAATTAGGCACGTTATCATTTTTTTTTTTACATAGATGAAAAGAAGGCTCATTTTATTTTATGAAAAACTTTCTACGAGCGGATGTTGAATATTTAATTTCTGAGTGAGACCCTTATTCATAAAATAGCGATCGACGGTCGATGCGAATTAATTTACCAGCGAATATACATCCGGCGCTCCACATGTCTATGGACGTGGTGTACAGTTTTGCGCCGAAGAGAACATCGGGAGGACGATACCACAGAGTGACCACTTCGGCGGAATAACATTTAACCGGAATGCCGAACGCTCTGGCCAGACCAAAATCGGCCAATTTCAGCTCGCCATTCTGAAACAATTGAAAACAATCGTCGTTATCTTCGTCGTCGCCTTCGTGCATCGGTACGGGAAATACACGGTTCGCTTTACCTTGTTGATGAGTAAATTCTGAGGTTTGAGATCTCTGTGAAGTACATTGCGACTGTGACAAAACGCTAATCCGCAGAGCAACTGATATCTAAAAATTCAGAGGTTAGGAATGAATAATCAAAACACATTTTTGCTTAAGCCGTTTCGCTGACTCGAAAAAAAATCCATCACAGTTTCGACGAACAATATGCAAACGCTTACAAGAACGATTTGACGACGTCCAAATCGATCTCTCCGTTGAGACTATCGAAATATTTTTTAAGATCCTGATCGCAATGTTCGAACACCAAAGTGAGCTTCTTGTCGCTGTGTAAAACGTCATAGAGACGAACGATATTTTTGTGTTTCAATTCCTTGAGCAGACAGATTTCGCGCAGAGCCGACGAAGGTACGCCCTGCGAGAATTCGAGGTTAACGAAAAAAAAAACAATCAAAATTAAGAAATACACAAGCCATGAGGAAACTGATGAAAGGTCAAAGGTGAGGGAAGGGTTGATTTTGTAATTCAATAATATCAAGGACGTTTATTTTGTTTTTTTTTTCTTCGTAATTTTGAGGTTATAACGTACCTCGTCATCGTCGTCAAGACGTACTCGTTTGAGTGCTACGATCTCGTGGGTCTCTCGATTCTTCGCTTTGAAAACTGTGCCATAAGTTCCTGTCGAAAAAAGTAATTCACAATTACAAAACCAAACGAAGAAAAAAAAAACAATAACCGGGGGTGACAGTTCGTCCCGCACACACACAAACACAATCACACACACACACGCACGAGTTGTTACTTTTTTTCTGTCTCTCGAATATGAAAAAAAAATTGTACATCGAACGATGCACGTTGGTCAAGAAAATAAAAGGATGGAAAAAAAATAAAAATATCGCTTCTATCATACCTTCTCCTATTTTTTCGAGCTTCTCATACTTTTGCATATTTTTTACGGTTCCACGGGCGGAATGTACGCACAGCGGTTAGCGCTGAGACGTGAACGGCCAACCCCGCAACTATCCTATCCTCGTCGCTGTGTGTGTGTGTGTGTGTGTGCTCGATGGCGTGGACCGATGCTATATTTGTCCCAGAATATATATAAAAAAATAGGGGTTGTTTAACGACTAATATGATATCATGGCTAGTACGGTCGAGCCGATAGATATTTTTATATTGAATTATTATGCGTCATCCTGACTTCATGTGCATTTATTATTTCAAAAATAATAATAATAATGGAATAAAAAAATAATTATTAGCAATTATTAGTACAACAAATTATTATTATTATTAGCATTTGTATTCTTAATATAAAGATGATGATGATAATGATAAATGCAATAATAATAATAATAATAATAATAATAATAATAATAATAATAATAATAATAATAATAATAATAAATAGCTGTTATCTTTATTGCTATTGCTATTATTATTATTATTATTATTATTATTATTATTATTATTATTATTATTATTATTATTATCCCTTTATTTCTCATTAAGTGGTAATATTTAATACAATTTTATAGACCTTAAGTCTAGATAAAATTATACTATGCTAACTATAATTATTCTTTATTGCAAGAATTTCCTAACAACATGACACGTATCTATTATCACAGCTTTCTGTATACTTTGTATTATTGACTCTTTTAAGTTTAATATTTTAACACTACCAACTAGGTTCTTATTAACAATTCCAACACTAGATATGATCATCGGTATGACCTTCACCGATTTCAGCTGCCATTGCGTTTTGATTTCGGTCGCAAGCTCAGCGTACTTGTTAATTTTATCCAGGTAGGACCTCTCTATGTTTCTGCTTAGTGGGACAGCTATGTCCACCAAGTATCCTTCTCGAGTATTTTTGTTGATGAATGTTATATCAGGCCGATTGTGTTCTCGGCGGTGTGTCGTATAAAGTGTCCTATCAAAGTATAGTTTCACACTGTCTGTTTCGATGACTGGTTCGGGCTCATATAGGTAGTATCGGGACTGCTCTGGTCTTATTGCTGGACATCTGGACTTATCTGGTCTTATTATTATTATTATTATTATTATTATTATTATTATTATTATTATTATTATTATTACTAAATATCCTTATTACAACAACAACGACGTAATTTCCCCGTAATCGATTGTTTTTATAATGCTCCTGCAATTTTTTAACCCCCCTTTTTTTTCGACGATCGATCTAGCGGACATCGATATCGTCCGTCAATGTCAAAATTAAATATCACAAAACGATCGATATAACGCACACACGAATGCACATTATTTTCGAACAATCACGATGTATTTGCTGTATCGTTTTTTCAACAGCGTTTTATTCATGATCGTAAATCTCACCATAGCCATGTACACGTGCAGACGGGTGAGTATCTTTTCAATACTACATCGATTTTCCCCACGAACTGAATAATCAAACCGTCGACGGATTAATGACGATGGAAGGCTTCCGATCCACGAATTTCTTTTTTTCACAGTTCTTCGGCGTCATGAAATCGCATTACAAACTCGTGGCCGAGGTAACGCGTTTTAACGCAATCGTGAGTATCACATTTTTTTTTGTCAATAACCGATTTTTTTTGTCAATTACCTTTTTCGATTTTTTTAATCTCACTTACCGATTTTTTCGATTCTTTCCCCCCCCCCCCTGAATTACCGATTTTTTCGATTTTTTTCTCAATTACCGATTTTTTAGAATTTCATTCGATTACCGATATCGTGTTAAAATCGAGTCTTCTTACAGGTTCGTCAATCGCGTATGAGTCTCGATTACATGAACGATCAAGTCTCCGAAGCAATGAAAGAGGTGGTAACTTGTGTAATTGCTGTTATTTATTATTATTATTATTATTATTATTATTATTATTATTATTATTATTATTATTATTATTATTATTATTATTATTATTATTATTATTATTATTATTATTATTATTATTATTATTATTTATAGATAAAATTTGATCGAATCATTTTGTTGTTGTTGCTGTTCAGATCGAAGGAGACATTGGCAAAGAGTTGTACGTGACCCACAACTTGACGAAAATAAGCTCGAAGATGGGTCTGATTTTGAGAAGATTCAACGCCCTGGAGGAAGGTGTCATAGAGGTACATAAAAAACTATTTATGCATACCTTAGATAATAATAATATCCGTATGTCCACGTCTCAAAAAAATTATAGAATTGTTTTCGAACAGCGAAATTTTGTCAAAATTTCAATCAGTTATAACTCTGCGAAAAATTGTCGGATCCAGATGATCTACCGCTTATTCGAAAGCTTGAATTTTCTAGTTTTTTAAATCAAAAGCTAAACGAATTTTATCGCACCTTGCTGCTCTGTTCCGAGGGTCGAAAGAAATAAGAAAAGATAACTCTTAATTTTTCAAAAGTTTGAAAGCTCGTCTGGGGTACAGAAATTTTTCTAAAAAGAAATCCGAATCGAGCGTGTGAAAGCTTGTTTATTTGGCTTGAAAATGCTTATATTTTCATCCCTGTACGATTTTTTCTGACCGAGTTAATAATTGCCAAAGGAAAAAATATATTCTTTACTTCAAACTCTCGTATTTCCTGAAATAATGATTGCACAACAATAAGTCTGAAACCATTAGAAAGCTGAAATTGTCTTCTTTCAAACGCTTACATGCGATTTTGCAAAAAAAAAAATGTTCCTCATAATTTCGTTTTTTTAAACATGCAAAAAAAAAGTACTTTCTCATTTTTGAGTTATCCGGTCACCATTTTGCAAAAAAATAATTGTTAACAATTTTTCAATTACACACACAGCTTGTCCGCATGAATCACAACACGGAAAGCATAAAGATCGAGACTCCGAACGACATAAACACGGAGGTGAAAAAAATTTTAACAGCCGCCAGGACAAAAGAACGTAATCGCATCTCCGACAATGCGAAAATTCCGGAAAATTCGAAAACATTCGCGAACACGATAAACGAAGTCAAGGACTGCGGTCAACGCAATCCCGTTTCCAAATTTTCCGCGACGAAACCGCAAGTTCGTGGAAAATCGGAAAATCCGGAATCCCCGATTTCGCGAAGTTCGAAAGTTCGTAATCGCAAAATAACGGACGCGAGTCCGACGATCGTTAAATTGCTCGACGAAGAGGGACACGAGACGGTCACCAAAACAATCGGTTTTCGTCCGTCTTGGATGTGCGAAGCTTAAATGTTTTTAATATTTTTTTTTCGTATTATTTTATTTTATTTTGATTTATTTTGTTATTTTTTTACTTACCGATTTATGCGTTTCAAAGTGGAATCGACGATCGATCGAGTTTCATATCGAAAATACCGGAAGCCATTTGATATACATACATTTATATATATATACATAGATATTGTTTATCGTATATTCTTTCATTACAGTCAATTGCGACATTTGTTACAGCGATAATAGGACGTGAACGATATTATAAGATTATCATACGAAAATTTCACGGGGTGTGACGCAAGCGACCGCTCAAAATGCGCAGTAGATAAAATTCGGTTTGATCCGATTGGGAAATTGATTCACAAAATTTTGAAAAAAAAAAATTCGGAAAAATAATCATTTTCACGAACATTGTGCACGAATAATTTTTTTTTTGCAATTCTAACATTTCGACATTTAAATTTTTCGCTGTTTTCATTTAATTTTATTTTCCACCAAGATTTTCCGGTTATTCCGAGAAAGAGAGCCATAGAGAGGGAGAGAGAGAGAGAGAGAAAGAGTGAGATTCAATTTTGAATTATCGAGAAACCACAAATTTGTATTTATTATTATTATTATTTTTTAAAATGGTTTTTCAAAATTCTCACACCGAGATTTTTTGTCACACGAATTAAATTGAGGATCACTACTTTAACATCTAAAATATCAGAGCAGATTTTTTTTTTTTTTTTTTTTGCAAACGAATAAAATTTGCCCGTGCCGCATCGATTTATCGATGAGATGGGATCGAAATTCGAGAGGGCGGGGGAGGGGGGGGGAAGGTGAAGTTAATTCGGTAGATTGAAATGATTAATTGTGCGTGTCGCTTAGCGTGAATAAATTAACGCTGTCTCGATGAGCGATAAGCGTCCTGGGAACGTCGCTTTTTGAAACTGTCCCATCCGGTTCGATCGATCTCGTCGACGTTTCGCTTTTGGAAATAATCCAACCCGTTGTTACCGATCCCATCGAAATTCGACGTTCCGCGCCACTCGACGTTACGTTCGCCGATTTCATTCTGCCTTCTGGAATCGATCAAAAACCAATCAAATCCATTAATTATCATTCATTTTTATGTAAATTAAGGTGATTTTCATTTATTTCGTTTTCTGTTTTTTTTCAAGTATTTTTTTCACACGCTCACGGGGTTGAGAAAATATATTAAAAATCTGTTTCCAGGGTGAAATTGTCTCAGCTTTTTGATGGAAACATCAGTTCTTCATTCAAATACTGGGAAATCCGTTGAAATTGAGTTTGAAAGTTAAAAAGCTGTTTTTAATGGATTGTCGAGAATCGAAATGGAAAACTGATATTTTTATAGAAAAGCTGAGATAATTTTACGTTAGGAACAGATCTTCAATATATTTTTTTCATAGTATAAGCATGTACAAAAAAAAGAAAACGAAATAAATGAAAAATACCATAATAATGAAGAAATTTTTTATTCATTTCGTTTTCTGTTTTTTTCGATTATTTTTTTCACATGCTCACGCTATTGAAAAAAAAATGTAAAAAATTTGTTTCTTACGGGAAATTGTCTCAGCTTTTCGATAAAAATATCAGTTTTTCATTTCGACTCTTGAAAATCCATTAAAATCGAATTTGAAACGTAAAAACCTGTTTTTCGGGCGTTTTCCAAATTTCAATTTTTTTTTCAATACTATCATCGACGAAAAGCTAAGACAATTTCACGCGACAAACAGATTTTTCATACATTTTTTTAACAGCGTAAGCGCGTGAAAAAAAATCTCGAAAAAAAAAGAAAACGAAATAAATGAAAAATAACTTAACTGACAGCTGTCAAAATAATAGTAGAAAAAAACATCTGAAAAAATTTAGGAATTCGTTATTTAACATGCCCTTTGAGCGGTGTAATTATCATAAAGATCCCCAGATATTGAAGCCCAAAATTGTCCGATATTATTTATCAACCTGTTATCAATTAAATCGGCAATACCGATCGATGAAACAATTTGTATCGACAAATAAATTCACCGGCATGTACCGTACGATTGAAATATCTGTGAGCACGTGGGACACACACACACACACACATAGACGGTTCTTCAATGATTTTCTCGTGCTCTGGGATATCAAGTTTTCGCTTTTCTCGTTGTTCAACGAATTCAATCGTATCGAACCGTCCCAGGGATATTCCGATCGGCAATCCCATTGAACGACCCGCGGGCCTCTCGGCCTCTCGACACGTACCCCACGATCGAGTGTTTTGCCTCGCGCGTTTGTTCGAACGTAATTGAATGTCCCCCTCTCTCCCCTTCTCCACTTTCGCCCTCTCCTTGTGTTTCTTTGCTGCCCGGTGGTCAACCGTGAATTTTCGAAAAGACGTAATCGCATATCGATCATCCACTTCAATTGAATTGTCGAGAGTATTTTTTTTTATTTGCCTTCTTCCTTCATTTTTTATTAGCTTTCTTTATGATCTTCGGGAGCGATAAGATCATTTCTGGATTTTTTTTTCACAGCGAATGTGACCGCAGATAAATAAAATTTGAGAAAATAAATGTTAATTTGAATTTTTATTTCAATTGTAGATTTAATAATATTTTTTATCATTATTTAGAATTAATAAAAAATTATTCATTCGATTATTGGTTTATTAATATTTTTTTCAATTATTAAAAATTAATAAAAAATTATACATTCGATTGTTGATTTATTAACCTTTTTTCTCAATTATTGAAAATAAGTAAAAATATATTTTATGTCACGCTGTCCGTAAAAGTGCGGTTTTACGCTCACTTCGTTCGCTTCAAACCGCATTTACGGACCTAGTGACATAAAAATTCGTACGACACTCGTACGAAAAACGTTTTCTGGACTCGTGTGATTGCAATACTCGCCTTCGGCTCGTTCTGCAAACTCACACTCGTCAGAAAAACATTTTTCGTACTAGTGTCATAATATACTATATTCAATTATTAATTTATTCAATTTTTTTTCAATCGTTCAAAAATAAATTTGAAATAATGTTTTTTTTTTCTTGTGTTCAATTCAAGTCGAAACGATCCACGAGTTCCAGGTGGCTCTTCCTCATCTACCAAATCAATTTCTCTGTTTATCGCGATAAAACCACAAATTACAATTACGGTTTTTTACGATCAATTATTTCCCGGTCTTGCGGTTTGCCCCGAGTCGTTAAACCGCAAAAAGCAATTCAATCGCGGATCGAGAAAACCTCTCTCACATTTATTCGCGATTCGACGATTAATTCACGAACTCGTGAAACAAATTAATTGTAACGAAAAATAAACAAACGAACGTGTGGAACGAAAAAAAAAAAAAATTACGACGGAAATGGCGAGCACGATTCGACGCGTCGAATAAACGAGTGAGACATTTTGATGTCGTGCGTTTTAATCGTCGAAACGATTATTTCCTTCGTTCAATCCGACAAATATTGTGGGATTGAATTTCGTGTAATAAAAAAATTAAAAACAGAGAAAAAAAATTTGAAAAATAAAATAAATTCTGGAACCATTCGTGGGACGTGGTCGAAGGAGCAGGACAAAAGATCAGGCTCGTGAGTCTCGTGACTCGAGAGCAATGGGATTTGTCTAATGGGCTGTAACTTGGTAAGGCATGTGGCTTGGTGGCCAGCCATGCTGTGTCCTGGGAGTGCTGTTTTCTCAAAGCTTTTGACCTTTTTGTGTCACTCCGACCTCCCCAGCCTCTCTACCAACCATTTGCACCTCATCCCCCTGCGTTGTAGTTACAGCCAAAACTACTTTGGCACGGTCGTGATGACGAGCCACCCAGGACCAATTTTATCTCGTTATTTTCCATTCTCACGTTACATTTTTTTTTTTTTTTCGACACCCAACCCCCTCCCCCAAACTGCGATGCCACGTAGAACCATAAAAAACAATTATTCTACTCTCCCACTTCGCGTGATAATCTATCCCACAGGTTTGTGTAAAAAAAGTTTGAAAATGTTGGAAAAAGAAAAAAAAAATAACAATTATTTTTCATAGAAATTATTTTTCAGAATAAACAAACTCCAAGATTCAACTCACAGCTTTTTGGTCGAGAACTTTTTTTTTCCTTCTCTTCTTTTCGTATTTTATTTTTTATTTTATGTCAGCAGACTATATATATATATATTTATATATATATATTTTTTTTTCTCAATGGTCCCAGAAAGTATCGAACTTGATACGATAGTCCAAGCAAATATCCACAAATATCGGAATAAAAAAAATCACAGTTGCAATAAAAATATATATGAAGAAATCTTCAAACACTTTTCCACGTCTTTGTCGTGAAAAATTGAGGGAAAAAAAATATTCCTTCGACAAAGGTGAATTTTTAAAAGGATCACAAACGCAGCATCACAACCAGGATTATTCAAGACCGCTGGACCGACCGTTTGAACGCGTGATTCCATTCGGATTCGTCGTGCTCGAATCTCAAAGAAAATCCTTTCAAATACGACAGTGCAAAAAAAATAAAAAAATAATAAAATAAAATAATAATAAAATTTAAAAAAACCATTCTCTCGGACTGACCTGTGAGTGTTGCATCTTTTGTTCTCGCCGAAGGTCGCACCCGACAACGAATCCAAACTTCTGCGCGACTGTCTTATCGGTATCAGACCACCGGCTATCAAACGTCGAGCTTCCGGATCACCTGACAATCCCACAAAAAAAAAAACAAAACAAAAAATTATCATCAATAAAATCGATGACGACAAATTTTGCATTCTCGATCGAGCAAACGATCGTTAAAAAAAACAATTCTTTCATCAACGATTTTCACAATGTTGTCGATAAATCTTTATTCAATTTTGTTTTTCCGACAAAATGATTATAATAATTAATTGAATAATAAAATTTCGATAAATCGTTATGAAACGATTTTTCGATGACAAGTCGTCGCTGCCAAAATTCGATGACAGGATTCTGAATTCTCATCACAGTCGTCATCAGTGGGGTCCATTCGTGTCATCGTCCAGTCATTCCAGTCAGAAGCCGCTTCGTTTTTTTTTTTTTATATATATCCATCGAAGAAATCGGTTGCAATGTCATCCGTGATCTCAAAACCGTTGTTCACCGTCCAGAACGTCCTTCTCGAAATTTCTGGAACCCTCCAAGTCTCTCAACAAATTTCCACCCCCGATGCGATCGAGAGTCCGCGAGTATCTGTCCCTGGCAGCATTGTCGCGTTCGAGAACATTGTTGTCCTTGATGGAATTCAAGGTCTTGCGAATGGTCGACCATTCCGACGAACCGTCGTCGAATTGGCCGGTTGAATCGCTTCCCCCATCCCCCAGTCGGTCGGATCTGACGCTCATCGATGGCCAGCTTCTCCCAGACTTTTGCGAATCCAAAGCTCTCAACAAATTTCCTCCACCTATGCGATCAAGATTTCTCTTTGAATCGTTGATGTCCACAATGAGTCTGCAAGGCTTGTTTAAGCCTCCGTTAGCATCCAAGTCGTTTGGACGACAACCTTTGGACCATTTTGGAACGTTTTTTAGGTTTCCTGGGTCGAGGACTTGACCTTGGTTGAAATTGTCAAGGTTGTAGCCTTGTTTTTCGTTTGATTGTTCGTTTGTCCTGACTTTCAAGTCTCTCAACAAATTTCCACCACCGATGTGATCCAAATTACGAAGATGATTCACACGAACGATTGAACGCGATTTCGTTGATTCGTCTTCGTTATCAATTTGTTGCTTTTGCCATTCTGGAAAAAATGGGCAATGTTCAATTAGAATTGACACTTGGGTTACAACATTTTTAGAATTGGGGTTTTAGTGACGTTTTGGGAGAATAGGAAACATTGAATTGAATTTATTTGCACTGGACACATTTGTTTGTACGATTTTCGAGTGCACTCTGAGTCTGAATGACCTTGACTGACTTTTATGGGTTACTACTCTGAATAAAAAAGTCCAATAAATCTGAAAAAATTCAGGAATTTCCTTTGAACATCTTAGAATGTGATGATCTGGTTTTTAAGTGTCCATTTCATCACAGACTTGAAAGATAAATTTTCCACGAAAAAAATTGTTCACGATCAGAGTCGAGCTGTGGGTCGAATCGACCCAGTGTGTACTCGGTGGGACAATCAAGCAGAATTGAAAAAAGCAGATGGAAAATAGAGCAAATCACGTGTAACAATTATTCAACATGACGAACAAGCTCTGTTGCATGGAATTATAATCAAATGAAAAATCAATTTTCCATGAATTTCAGTTTTTTTATTGATGATAAAATATTAACGATAATCATGCAAGGAATAATTTACACCATCGAAATATGTACATTATTTAATCTCGTGCTAATACCCCCAATGGCGTACCTGTTAAACTGGTTGAACTGCTTTTTCCAAAAAAAAAAAAAAAAAAAAAAAAAAAATTGATCTGAAAGAATGGCTTGCGATGCAATTGAGCTTCACAATTATATTCGCAGGTCAATTCGGACTCTCACAATCCACGAAATTCTTTGTTGTACGTTGACTGTTCACATTTTTCGAATAAAATACCGCCACCACGAAAAGAACAAAAATACAAAAAAAAAAAAAAAAAAAAAAACAAAAACAATTCGTACATCACGTGTCACGCAAACATTGTCGGACGATGAAAAAAAAAAAAATAAATAAATACACAAATTTATATTCATAATCTCGATGACAGGGATAACATAAAAATAAACATAACAATAATTTTTATTGTTCAATGTACGGTGGCCCGGTGTCGTTGTGAAAATGTGAAAACGTCGAGGGTGAAAAAAAAACCACCCACGCACACACGATAGCCCTCGTACATAAATTGTCAGAGAGAAGTAATTATCGACGATGAAAAAAAAATATTTAAAAAAAAAACTAAAGCGGCAAGACTCGTATCTTGATCGCGAGAGAATAAAAAAAATAGTTTGAAAAAAATTGCTACAACGTTTACGTGGATATCGTGAAACGCCACGTCGAGGGTCCGAGGGAATTCCCTTGGCTGGAATATTCAAGTAGTCGACGAAACGATTAACATCGCTCGATTACCTCTAATGCTGCCATTGTTTTTTTTTTTTTTTCAATTTTTTATAAATTTTTTTTTACTTTCCTCCAAGAGAAGCGTTTTATGATTAAGTGAATTTTTTTTCCTTTGCGGTCATGAATGAAAGTCAATGCGAACTTGACGAGCGTCTGGACAAATTCTGTTTCCATTACTATTGTTCCGTTTTTTTTTTTTAAATTTTTTATTCGACCAACCGTAATCAAATTTTCGAGTTGTTCGTCGAAAACTTTTGTCTGTATTTATTTTTAATTTACTTATCGAGTTCCCATGCAGCTTGACTCGATGTTTTGAGTGAAAAACTATTTTTCCATGGTCCTGGGGAGACGAAGCGCCGAAGGGAAACGGTGATCGTAAAGTTGCAAGTAGTAAAAGTCGGTACGGGTCAGCCACACGGGAACGAAGCGGTCGTGTGGGCCGACACGGTTCAGACGCTTTTGCGGTAGCGTGCATCGGGCCGATGTGTGTTTGCCGGTGCATCCACGAGGCACCCACAAGACTTCGGGAGGTTTTTTTTTTTTTTTTTTTTTGGAGGGTCGAAACATCCTGAAGTTACTTCGAAAAAACAAAAGAAAAAACAGAGGAAGTTTGAAGTAATGTCGTCGTTCCGGCTACTTTCTACTTTATCGTGCGGGGCCCTTTGCGAAAAGCGTCATTTTCCGTTACGACTTGAAAGTCCAACGCGTTACGGAAGTTGGAACAAAGTGGTGAGCAAAAAAAAAACAAATACTGTCAAGTCTTGCTCTGACATTGAAATGACCGAAAAGCGAAGAAATGTCAAATAAGAATATATTGAATTTTATTATCTAAACATTTTTCAAAAAAATTAAAAATTTATATTTATATATTAAAAAAAAAAACAACGAATACTGTCAAGTCTTGCACTGACATTGGAATGACCGAAAAGTGAAGAAATGTCAAGTACGAAAATGTTGAATCTTATTATTTAGACATTGTTTAAAAAATTCGAAAAATTTATATTGAATTATTTAAAAAAAAAATTATTTTGAAGCTTTGGCCATTAAAATCCAATGTTTTTTAAGGCTATTTTTAGAAGTAATTTGGTCCTCGTTGCGAATGGGATGACAATTTGAAATCCGACGATAATTTTTTCGAATCTCTTCGAGTGACAACGTGGTCACGGTCATCGAAGTGTTGGGGGGGGGGGGCATGTTGAAAGCTTTAGCCCCCGTGGCGATGCATCAAGCTGCAAATGCTTTCGCGATAACACACACACACACAACCGCCGGAAGTCTACGACGAGACTTCCGACAACCACCTTTCCTTGTACAACGTTATGATACACCTACTTGCTGTTTTATTGAATTGCTTCGTGACTGAATTTCACGAAGATAGGAGCACTGTCGATGCACGGTTATCGCCGTTGTTATGAATTTCACAAAGACAGGCACAGGTTTTGAACATTTTGAATATTTTTTTTCATTATCCAGTGATGATGTTTCGAATTAATTCGATCGATTGATTATAATTTATAAGCGTAAAACCGAGCGTAAAACGAATATTCGATGGGATCTCAAATGTAACCACCACCACCATCACCATCACCATCACCATCACCATGAAAAGCTTGTGATTAAGATTGCACAAAACCGTCTTCAAATCATCCCAAGTAAAAAAAATTATAACATTGAAAATGTAAATGTAAATATAAATATAAATATAAATATAAATATAAATATAAATATAAATATAAATATAAATATATAAAAAAATATATAAAAAAATTATTATCTGAATTCAACAATTTTTGGCATGAAAAATGGCTGTCTAATCTTTCGACAAATTTTCCCTGTTTAAAAATGATACTTTAATTTTTTTCAAGAGTTTATATTCACATAGACTGCATGCAATTCATACATAAACCTTATATGTTTGAATCCTCTATAAATTGTATACAGTCTATGTGATCATGATTTTTTTTTACTTGGGCAAATTGCACAGACGTTCTGCTTGTCGCTGCAAAAAAAATGTTTCGCAATGAAATTCCATGTTCACGATGAACAACAGACTTACCCAGAGCCTCGTAAGTCCTGGCCAGTGCCTCGACCAATTCAGGCTGCGAATAAACCGCTTGACCCAATCCAATATTCTCGCCCTCCAACTGTAAGAAAAAAAAACATTTGAAAAAATAGTTCAGTCGACACTTCACGAACGTTCAAGAGCAAGAAAAATGTGCGAACGTTGTGTCAACAGCTTCTAATGATTGTCATGTGCATCCTTATATAATTAATCGAATGCCATAAAAAAAAATCCGCATAAAAAAAATAATAAAAAATTTCATGATAAAAAAATATAAAAAATCATGATGAAAAAAAATAAAAAAATTCATGCAAAAATTAATTTAAGCACCTAAACATATGTTGTAATTGATACTGTACAGTGTATTCCAATAAAATTATGTTAACATGGCTAAAAAAAAATCGTGAAAATTTCTTAATTTTCTCGTTAATTTAATTTTCCAATAAATCTCTCAAATCGATCGTCTTCAAACCGCATCTGTAGTTTGAAAATCTCAATCTTCAACTTGTTGTATAATCAGGGATGGTTCTGGCTAAGCGAGGTTCGCCACCACGGACGCACCCTCGGGACTCGAAGATCGAAGCGATTGACGGCAAAGTAATTAACGCTCGGTGTACATCACACTTTGGGTTCAATTCGAAATTTCCTAATTGCACGTTTCCGAAACTCGGATCATCCGCTTTGTACCCGGAAAACGGGATCGGGATGAGACGGGGTAAACACCTGTCACATCCCGAAACGAGAAATTTTCATCGGTTAACCGAACAATTTTGCTTTGAACATTACTCGAGGAAATAATTCGTCGTAAAAAATAAATAAACACAAAAAATAATTCGATTGACGAGTGCGTTCATCCAATGCTGTTTATTGTGAACTCATTAATTGGCTGATCACTATATAATATATAATTAATATTACATATTATTATATAAAAAAAATTATTGAATTTATTCGGACAATAAAAAAAACGAAAGAAAAAATGTACAAGCAAAAGTAATCAAAAAATGGTTGCACGAAATATTCATTCGAAATAATCTCACGATCGAAAAGTCATTACTGTGATTAAAAAAAAACAAAATTGTGTATGCGATCTGATCAAGGAAAATTGATTCAAATTTATTCGTTTTAATTAAGAAGAATATATATTTTTGCATTTTTCTGGGCTTAGCTAGAGTTTTTATAAAAATTAAACTCCGTGATGACCGGAGTTGCTTTACGAGGCTGAAACTCCTTGCACGCCTGTACAACGAACTACGTGATGATACCTGTGATATATACACGTACACGGGTAACATCCTTTGACCACGAATTATGCATAATGGAAATCGATATACCGCCAAGAACTGTTTGAAATTAAGGTCTCGAAACCCCGATGGCGAAGTTATTGGTCCGTTGGAACATGATTGACTCGGAATTACATTCGTGAATCGACTGAGTCGACGTAAACATTTTTTTATCTCATTTTATCAGCAATATAACATATAGCTATCGTAGTGACAAATTTTATTTTGATAATTGAAATATTTTTGACAGTATGCCAAAAAATATTTCGCAGGCTTAATAGATTGCTATGTGAAAGTAAATTTCGTTTGCTGAATTTTTAAATATTTTCCAGAATGTCTGAATTATTTATAAGTGTGACGTCACGAATTTTATTTTTTAATATGAAATAGTACGTGAAAAATAATTTAACGGCTTGATAAATTGCTGTGTGGAAGTAAAATTCGTTCGGTGAATTTTTTAAATATTTTTCAGAGGCATCTGAGAGAATGTGAGATTTCAGTGACGTCGAGAAATTTTTCACGAAAACCGTGATGATCAACGAGCTGAAAATTGTTCAAGGCACGAGGCTTGAGGAACGTCGGATTAAATGGTTTATCGGGTAACACAACCTTACACACACACACACACACACACACACACACACACACGTGCAATGTAATTTTTATAACGGCAAGACTGTCCGAGAAGGTCGATGAAAAAAATGTATATGACACTAAAAGTCCTATAACGTAGGCAGTAGGTCACTTCATACGATTGGAAACTTCGACAGCGATCCTTCGATCCTCTTCGATCTAATATCATCTCATTGCAATAATTATCAGACGTAAAAAAAATAAATTATAAAATTATTGACTATATATATATTTTGTACAGAATTTGAAATATATATTTTCTGAATGAATACTGCGTATCGACCATATACAATCTTCAGAAGATTCAAACATATGAAAATTACACATAGATTGTTCATAGTCTATAGACTTTTTTCTCTTTCTATGAATTATACATTTTAATTTAGATTTTGATTCATTTATTTGTATAAAGTTGAATTTATATTTTATAAACGTATTTTCAAATTATATGCAGTCTGTATTGATGTGTTTAAAAAAAAAGGCAAGGAGTCACCACAAGTTTCGACCTTATAATAACCTTTTCAACACACCCTAGTCTATATTAATGTTGAATATCATCGATGAAAATTCGAAAATTAATGTGTTTGAATTTTTCATAAAATTTTATACATTTTCTATACAGAATAAATATAGCAAATTCCATATTAAAACAATATATATAGTCTACATACAATCTATACATATATAGATACATATTTATTCATTGATTATTCTTTTTTTTTAAGTAGGACATTGCAAAAAATAAATTTAAAAAAAATAAAAATTGTCGATCCAAGATTACTACAATTATTCAATTTACGTTAAACAAAAAAAAACTCAAATACACAATTCTATATACAATTTATACACATATATATCGATATATATTTATTTATAAATTATGATTTTTTTCAATGAGGACATTGCAAAGAAAACAAGGATGCAAAGTAGAACCTTGCACATTGCTTCCTTATCATTTTACACATTTGCCAAAGATTCCTCTATGAGGAACCATGTGTCGATCAATTTTGGCTTCCTCATAGAGGAAGCTTTGGCAAATGTGTAAAATGATAAGGAAGTCATGAGCAAGGTTCTACTTTACATCTCAATAATTTAAAAACGGTACAAAATTATGAGGAAGCAATGTGCAAGGTTCTACTTTGCATCCTTGTTTACTTTTGTGACGTTGAGGGCATCTTGTGAGTGTGATGTAAGTCGAAATCAATATACATGGGGCAATTCATGTGAAATTTGAAAAATTTTAATTCGCATAAAATCTGAACTCCTTGTTAGATTTTGTCCAAATTCAATACAAAACCTCTTTCGATGATAGTGCAACTTCATACTAAATTTCAGCCGGATATCTAAAAAATTATGGAAGCTAGAGCACTTACATTGAATTTTGGAAAAATTTCAAAACGCCATAAAATATGAATGGCTTGATGGATTTCGCCCAAATTCAATAGAGTATCTCTTTGAATAATAGCGCAACTTCGTACCAAATTTAAGTCCGATATCTTGGAAATTGCGCCAGTTAGAGTGTAAAGACCGTTTTTTTTCACATTAAAGAATGATTTAAAACAAAAGCAATGCGTGGTTTTTTCCAAATTCGGTATCGAGCATCTCCCTGTACTCGTACAATATTATACTGAATTTGAGCTCGATATCTCCAAAATTGTGGGCGCTAGAGACCGAAAATAAATTTTTGAATTTTCAAAAAATGCTGTAAAAACAAAAGAACTTGATAGATTTTTCCAAAAATTGAATTGCTATGGCTATGCGCCGTGAACCCTTTACATGTGTGTCAAATTTCAGCTTGATATCTCGGGCCGTTCTCAAGTTGTGAGCGTTCAACCAATATTACACACACACACATACATCCGGACATTTTTCCTAAATGTGTTTTTTGGATGTTTTGAGACATACTGAACACGTTTTCATGAACATCTCGAGAAAACAAAAATTTCACGAAAACAAAGCTTCCTCTATGATGAAGCAAAATTCAAAGAAATTTAAAAAAAAAATAAAAATTGTCGATCCGAGGTCACCAAAATTATTCAATTTACGTTAAAAACAAAAACAAAAACAATGAAATACCTGCAAAGGAGCTGCAGCGACGCAGGAGGCAACGGTCAAGAAGACCGCAACCGGTGAAACCAACATCCGGTTGATCGACATCGTTCCAATGACGAGCAGTACCAGTCGTCTTTTTTTTTTTTTTTGGAAATTTAAAATTTCGTTGAAATTCGAGGTCCGTCGATGGTCGATCGTGATCGTGCCGGTTAAACGCGTGGAGCACAGTGGCGGTCTCGCACGCTGCCGCAAATATTTAGAGGTACGCGAGCCCGACCCCTCGGAATAAAGCGTAGAGGGGGGAGGACGGACGGATTGCGCGCGCAAATCATCCCCCAAGCGCGGCAAGCAATTAAGCTCGTTACTCACGGACTCGCTGTCCAAACTCTTCGGATATACATCGTTTTTTTTTCAACCTTATAACTCCATAAATCCGATACCATAACACAATTTTACCAAATGAATAAAATTTCAAGGTCAACCCGGTTTGCCTTTTCATCTTGTATCATAGCAATTTACGAGCTTTCTCTTTTTAATTTTTATTCATTTTTAAAATTTTTATTCAACTTGTTTTTTTTTTTTTTTTTTTTTAATTCGTCGTGATATGGAAAAATTAACGTCGTCATTTCTTTCGTTGAAATTAATTTTTCGTGGTGAATTTTATTTTATCTTACGAACCACCGATACCCCATAATTTAATTTAACCCCATAATTTTTTCGAATAAATTAATTTCAAGGTCATTATTTGGTTCCATTGAAATGTTTTTTTTTTAATGCTGCATTTTTCAATCTTATGAAACCATCGATACCCCAGAAACTTACCATATATATGACATACACCATAGAATAACAT